>VXBP01000536.1:0-13756 GCA_013400115.1 Rhinopomastus cyanomelas
GATCACCTAGACCAAGTCACACAGGAACACAGGAATCCAGGTGGGTTTTAAACATCTTCAGAGACTGGGGCTCTCAGTTCAAGAAGGGCATAGAGCCAGGAAGATGAAGAAGGAAGCAGAACGCCTCCCTTATGAGGAAAGACAGAGGGAGATGGGTGTCTTTAGCTTGGAAAAGAGGAGACTGAGAGGTGACCTCATTAATGTCTATAAATACATGAGGGGTTGGTGTCAGGGGGATGGAGCCAGGCTCTGCTCAGTGTCATCTGGTGACAGGAGAAGGGGTGCAAGATGTAACTTAGGAGGTTCCATACAAATATCAGAAGGAACTTCTTCACAGTGAGGGTGATGGAGCATAAGCACTGAAGGTCTGTCAGAGAGCAAGAATTGCCGGGAAAAGCAGTGGATAGGGAGGATGAAGAGAAGTGCTGCAGACAGGCCATTCAATATTGTATGAGCTGGTGCTTCAGCCTATCTACATCCGAAATGAGTTAACGTTCACCATTAGTAAACTCAGCAGGAGAAAATTCAGAAACATCTGTTGCAGGGCCAGCCTAAACTGATAGGAAATAAGAGTTAAACTGCTGGAACAGATCAGACTGGAAAGAAAGTTCTAGCTTGATTCACATCAATCCCTATTCCTTTTCCAGAGACTTAACTCTTCACGAAATCATCATAAAATGCTTCTCTCCTTGATAGAAATACGTCAAAACCACACTGTCCTACTTACTTCTCATAGCAAGGGGATTGAAATTATTTTTTTCTGGAGTCTCTCCAATAGGGCCCAGCTCTCTGGGGGCACAGATTCATGTGGTGCTTGATTTCATCAAACCGCGTGTCGCTGCCAAAAGCCATGGTTTAATTCTGTCTCCTTTCCCCTCTTAACTCCATTGACGTGTTGCTCACCCTTTCCTCCTATTAGATGTAGTAATTCACTGCGTTGCTGGAATATGACTCACTGATCCAATGGGCAAGTAATTTGTTTGGAGGAGAGATATATGGGCGAGAGTCAGCACTTAGACTGGATGAAGCCCGGTGTGGAATGGTGCCCTGGATTGTCCTGTGTTTCGCACTGCTGTACAGCGAAGTTCCTGGCTGCGCAGCTGTAGGTTTTATTTTAGATCCCATGACTGTAAAAGGGCCATTCATTCCATAATGCTGTCAGATTTTCACACTGCACTGGAATGACTTCCCTGCCGTGCTCTCTGATGGGCTGCTTTTCTGCAGGAGAACAGAAGCCATCCATCAGTTGCTCAATAGCAGAATCTCTTTGCTCACTTTCTATACTCTTTGATCTGTTCAGTTCAGGTAATTCTGCTGGGTACCAAAAAGCCAGCCCAAAGAGGACATCTGTGGAGTACACACCCTACCGTTGGGACAATGTGCTGACCTCTGGAAACAACAGTTAGCACAGCACCAAACTTACATACCCCCCCCCCATGTATTTTTCAATCAATAAATAAACGTCTCACAGGTGAACCCTGGCTCTGAAAGGAATTAAAGCATTGAGAAGTCACATATTAGGTAGATTTTGTTGCCTGCTCATTATAAAGCACAAAACTCTGGCCTTGAAGAAATGAGCAGCTCTGTGCTTCCAAACACAAACCTTAGTTTAAAAAGAAAAGTATTAGTGTCTCAGTTCTCTGATATCTTGTGGTTAGAATGAGGTTTAAAACCCCCCTGGATATGCTCCTGTGTGACTTCATCTAGGTGATCCTGCTGTGGTGGGGGGGTTGATTACATGATTTTTTGAGGTCCCTCCCAATCCCTAATGTTCTGTGATTCTGTGAGAAGGGACCTACTAAACCCAATTCACTGTATCTCTTGATGTCCTGTTTTAGGACCACAATTGAAATGAACATCCAGAAGCAACCACCACTTATCCATGAATATTTGTTTTAGCAAAGTTGATGATTTTAATCATCAAGAGGAAAGAACTTGTTTGTTTGACTGTTGCAATTCAAATCAACATGCATTTTGTTTTGATGACTGACTGGGTTTCATTTTGTTTGGTGACTGTTGTTTATTTTGTTTTGCATATTTGGCTTACAAAAAGGGGAGTGGGGACTAAAGGTTCCTTCCTCACAGCAGTTACTAATCACAGAATCATTAGGGATTGGAAGGGACCTCGAAAGATCATCCAGTCCAATCCCCCCAACACAGCAGGATCATCTATGTAGAGTCCTCATCCTTCCAAAGGTTTTCTGAAGTGAGACGTGACAACGTACCCCTTCAAAAATGAAGGTATGAATTCACAATCTCTGTCTTAATTTAAAGCAGATGAGATCCTTACCCCATCTTACTGGAAGCTTAAACTGTCAAGGATAGAACATGAAACAGGCTGAACACTCTTTGTTACCTAGAGCTGGAAGGAAAAGGTAAACTCAGCATGAGCAGAGGACAGAAACAATTCACAGAAGCACAGAACATTTGGGATTGGAAGGGATCTTGAAAGAACATCTAGTCCAATTCCCCTGACACAGCAGGATCACCTAGACCAAGTCACACAGGAACACATCCAGGTGGGTTTCAAACATCTCCAGAGAAGGACACTCCATAATCCCCCTGGGCAGCCCCTTCCAGTGCTCTGTCACCCTCACTGGGAAGAAGTTCCTTCTCATATTTATATGGAATCTCCTCTGTTCCAGCTGACACCCACTGCCCCTTGTCCTATTCATTAGATGACACCGAGCAGAGCCTGGCTCCATCATCCTGACACCCACCCTTCACACTCTTTCCTACTAAGGTAAAGTTAATGCTGTGAAATGTGTTATAATCTCTTGCTGCCAAGATGTCATCAGAAAACATATTAAGCAACCAAACACACACTCCTCCAAAATATTAGCACGTCACTGTTCTCCTACACCCCCTTGTTCATCTGTGACCATCCTAAAAATTGCTTGCCTGAAAATGGTCCATCAAATAGTGGCAACGTAATTCATGGCCATGGCTACAAGACACAACATGTTTCCCTTACAACATAAGAACTACACTCCCTTAAAAAGTGTTTCGTCACTGGCATTTTCACGTTCTGTTGTTGCAAAAGAAGACTTTCTAACCTGACTACTATTTGAACAGTCTTGTTCAATATTCCTACTTTTCTTAGTTTTAGCCTCTGCGGGATTCTCGAATATTCCTTGTGTTTTATTGAGTGAAATGAAATATCCGTAAAAAGATAGAGTTTGCAAATTGATAGACTTCTGGAGCCTCTTAATAAAACACTTAGTAGACTTGTGTGCCTGTGTGGAGCTGGTTTTGATTCTCTTTCAGGTTGTGAATAGAAAAAGATTAAGCTACAAAAATAAACAGCTACAAGATATAGTTGTAATGCCGTGACTTTAAAAAACCACCCATATGAACATAGGAGGTTCCATATGAGAAAGAACTTCTTCCCAGTGAGGGTGACAGAGCACTGGAAGGGGCTGCCCATGGGGGTTGTGGAGTCTCCTTCTCTGGAGATGTTTAAAACCTGCCTGGATGTGTTCCTGTGTGACTTGGTCTAGGTGGTCCTGCTCTGGCAGGGGGATTGGGGTAGATAATCTTTCGAGGTCGCTTCTAATCCCTAACGTTCTGTGATTCTGTGATGTAAAATTATACTTTAAATAAAAAATCCCAACATCACATTTACTCAATATCGAATGACAAAACAAACCACAAGAGCTGAGTAGATATTTGAACACTGACTTTCCTCATACAAGTCCAAATCAATCCATGATTTGATCACAGATTGAAAGCTGATTGGTCAGATTGTTCCCTTCATTTAACACTACCAAAAGGAAGTAATTCAAAGAAGTTCAAGAGTAGCTTTTGTCACTTCTTAAGGGGAAAAAATAAACCCACATAAAGTAATAATTAACCAATATTTCTTCCATCTCAGACATCACAGACCAAGATACCTATAAGTGGAGTCCATCACAGATCAAGATATCATTAAGTACAGTCCAATCTGAAAGGGTGGCATTGTGCCATTTACGCTTCCATCAGTTCTACTAAAAGATTAAAGATGGCTTGGTGTGAGGCTACGCAGAGATGGGCAAACTTAAACCTCTGGGACTGAGCCACAGCTTTTAGTCCATTCCTGAAGTCATAACTCATTTTCTTATGAGTCACAAAAGGCTACAGCTATCATTTGTACAAATTAGGAGCCTTACTCATACCCTTCTTTTCATCTCACAGACTAAGCTCAATGACTACTTCTGCTTCCATGAACACCCAACGTAATTCATTCAGCACATAAGCGCATCTGGAGGACCCAATCGATTTGAAAGTCTACTGATGGTAATTTTAATTCCAGAAGGCAGTAAGCTGTGTCATGCACAATGTGACATAACAATTAAGCAACTGAGATCATTTTGGATACTGCCAGATGCATATTTGGTTTCCCTAGAGGCAAATAAGGAAGAACATATCAACCTTAACAGACGTTGAGAGAAAGAGAAGAAAGTTGTAGTTTCCAAGCTGGCTTCTCTCAGATGGCCCTTTTCATGCTGCCAGTGCTAGAACAATAAACACACCCCACCAATTTCAGGGTTAGCCTGTAAGAATCTGTCAAGTGTAGAGTGTGAAGCCACCTTTAAACAAGTACAAGGTCCTCCACCTTAGCTCAGATGATGCTGACACTCTGTGTATAAGGAGATCATAGACTCATTCATGTTGGAAAAGTCTCTTGGGATCATCAAGTCCAGTCATCAACCCTACTCTACAAGTTCACTCCTAAACCATATTCCCCAGCACTACATCTAAGCAACTTTTAAACACATCCTAGGATGGTGACCCAAGCACCACCCAATTACGGGTGATTATGGGCACAGACTGTGGGTCAAGTGGGTATTTCTTTCCTGTTTACCTACACATATGCAGAGCACTTACATGAAGTTGAAAGATTCAGTAAATACAGGTAAAAGTGGGCATAACTTTTGAAAGCTGATACTCTCCACTGTACTGATGTTCTGAGAGATCCATATTACAGGAGATGGGAGCTGCTTTATGGGAGAATCACAGAACATTAATGATTCTATGACTCTATGAACATTAGGGCTTGGAAGGGACCTCAAAAGATCATCCAGTCCAATCCCCCTGCCACATCAGGATTACCCAGATCCAGTCACACAGGAACATGTCCAGGAGGGTTTTAAATGCCCAAGTTTCCTTTGGTCAGCCCATGCCCACAGCGGTAGCTGGCGAAGCTGAAATGATGCTCTTCACCCAGATCAAGTCGCACAGAAACATGTCCAGGTGGGTTTTAAAAAGAGTTTTGTTAACTATTCAACATCTCCAGCACATAGAGTGTTAAGTTAGTTCACAGCTGGGTGCTGCCTACATCATGAGATCCCTTCCTGCAAGAAACACCCCTCCAACCAGCTCAGGGTGAGCAGTGCAAGCCAGTTCTCTGCTTTCTAGTTTCAAACTTGAAATCTACATGGTAAAATTAAATGGAGATTCCTATTTCACAGTAACTCACTTCAGGACAAGCAGCACGACAAATGGCAAGATCCTAACGCAGAGTTTCACGACGCCTTGTAGAGGCTACTGACCTCACAAAACCTTCTGAAGAAAACAGCAAAGCTGGGAAAAAAGACAACTTCCTGGTTTCCAGCAGACACAGCAGAGGCAGCGCGGTGTGAACAACGCAGGCACCGCTAACCCTAAACACCCATGCAGCGGGATTACCAAGGCAACAGGCAGTGCAACCACGCTGGTGGCTGCTTTCGAGCACAGTAGGTTTCAGAGATGAGGAATCCAACCTAAATGGGAAGATGAGAAGAAAATGAGCAGCTTACAACCTGGAGAAACAAAACCTGATTTGAGGATGAACAATAGAATTAAACACACAAGTGTATGATTAAATGTCAGAATATTTCAAATTTCTGAATAAATTCATGTCTCCTGGATCACAATTATATATAATTATCTTTAATTATATATTATTATGACCCCTGTCAGTGAATATGAAGTAAACTCAGGTTTAGAGGCAATTTCAGTTAAGAGAGACGCACTTTAAACTGTTTCCACCAGTTTTGTTCAATAAATCTGATGGAAGACTGAAGCAGCAGTTGATAAGAGAGACGTGACAGCAGTTTTGAAGAGTAAGACAGCAGGGAGAGATTAAAAGAGCCAAAAGAGAACAGGACATAAAGGGTAGGAATTGAGATGGAGGTTTAGAAAGGATGTTAATTAGCTGCGCCATCTCATCACAGAGCAAAGTGGGTGAGCAGGCAGGTGACATTAAAAATTCAGGGACAAAGTTTTGAGAAGGATTAGAAGTCTGGCTGAAAGAACCTAGATCAGTGATCCTCTATTTGAATGGGGACAGCAGAAAGTTTTCATTTCCAGAGCTGCTCCATCTCATCTGCTCAGAAACATCCCAAGAGAGACTGCTCACAGTCCCCTCTGCTAGAGGTGCATGATTTTGAGCCGTAAGTACTTGTGTGTTATTAGAAGCATTATATGGCAAGACCACATTTGACAATTAATCTTGGGCACCACTTGTTCTCAAAACTCTCATCTCCATGAATTTTTACCTAAATGATGCGATCATGCTCATTGTTTACTGAAACAACCTATACAAACCTCATTGCCCAACAAACAGACATCGGAATGAGACTCATGTATGGTCACCCTCATCTAACCCTGCCATTTCAAAATTAATCACATCATTTTAATCAGGCAGATAATCACAGCATCACAGAACATTAGGAATTGGAAGGTACCCCTAAAGATCATTGAGTCCAATAAGCCACAATCACAGAATCCTAGAATCATTAGGGATTGGAAGGGACCTCCAAAGATCATCCAGTCCAACCCCACTGAAACAGCAGGATCACCTAGAACAAGTTGCACAGGAGCATGGCCAGGTGGGTTTTGAGCATGTTCAGAGAAAGAGACTCCACAACACCCCTGGGTAACTTGTTCCAGTGCTCCGTCACCCTCACTTGAAGAAGTTCCTTCTCTTATTTATATGGAACCTCTTACATTCCAGTTTACACCCGTTGCCCCTCATCCTACCACTGGATGACATTGAGAAGAGCCTGGCTCCATCCTTCTGACAGCCACCCTTCACATATTTATAGACACTAATGAGGTCACCCCTCAGTCTCCTCTTCTCCAAGCTCAAGAGACGCAGCTGTCTCAGCCTCTCCTCATAAGGGAGGTGTTCCAGTTCCTTCANCATAAAGGAGGTGTTCCAGTTCCTTCACCATCCTCGTTGCTCTATGCTGGGCTCCCTCCAGCAGCTCCACAATGTTATCAATGACCACATTCACAAAGAGGATAGAAATCCAATTTCATTGCAGTCATATAATCATAGAATCATCAGGGATTGGAAAGGACCTTGAGAGATCATCTAGTCCAATCCCCCTGCCAGAGCAGGATCACCTCACTGGAAAAGCCATGGAATCAGAATCAGGGCTGGAAGGAACCATCATCCAGTTCTAACCCACCCAGCACAGGTCATCAAAGATCCTTCCTTTACTTTCTTCATGTGTAAATTTCTTACCCTTCTCCACTAAATTCACCCTATTTCCTGAGGTTTCATCTTGTTTGCTAGCAAAAAGAGTAGACAACTCATTTAGTACAAACAACTCTCAGGAGGAGGAAGACCTAACACTCTATAGAGTCATTGCCAATAAGCTAGAAACCGCATCTGCTTTAGAAGGTCACTCTTCCCAACTCTGTTCTTCACAACTTTTGCTGAAAATGCACCGTGTTGCATGAAAACCTGTATTTTGTGTGAGATAAACCAAAGTCCAGTGACGGTTTTTCCTTGCATGGGACCTCCTGAGTGGAGTTAAGCTCCTCTTGCTCAAGGCAGTATCTAATTTTACAAGAAGCCTTTATTATTGATGTTGTCTGGTTGTGAGTCTCCTTTAACAGGCATTAATGAATCATAACAACATCACAGATCTCCACCACTGCGCCACAAGGAAAGCCTGTGTGTGCATGAAAACCACCTCAGCTATTACACAAAGGATGGAACTGTGCTTGTGTTTCTCTACTCCTCAGCTTCAGTCCACACCTGACCAACAGCAGCCTTGACTGTTCTCGATCACACGGATGGCATTTGGTAGCCAACAGCCAGGAACACCACAACATCTACAACCTAGCTGTTGGCATAGCTCTGTTCATGCATAAATGTTTGTGATGCTTTCTGGGGTGCTTACAAGAACATCATCTAATGATAGGACAAGGGGCAATGGGTGTGAGCTGGAACAGAGGACGTTCCACATCAACCTGAGAAGGAACTTCCTGATGGTGAGTGTGACAGAGCACTGGAAGGGGCTGCCCAGGGGGGTTGTGGAATCTCCATCTCTGGAGAGGTTTAAACCCACCTGGACATGTTCCTGTGAGACTTAGTCTAGGTGATCCTGCTGTGGCAGGGGGATTGGACTGGATGATCTTTCGAGGTCTCTTCCAATCCCTAATGATCTGTGATTCTATGATTCTGTGATCACCTCTCCAAACACTGCAGCAGGATGTGCAGTTATCAACCACAATCAGCTGCTAAATTTAGGTTAAATTCATTCCACAATTAAAAATTTGCACCAACTCCAAAACCTGGAGGTGCAAGACTAAACATTCCTTAAAATCATACTTTAAAGTACAAATTGATCTTTCAAGGTCCCTTCCAGTCCTTGGTGGTCTGTGATTCTGTGAATGCAAAGCTATTGCACACCACAGAGTGTTTGGAGGCTGGAACAAACAGGGGAAAGGAAATCTCCTTTTTCTTTTAAAAGACAAACTTGACCTATTATTAATCTTCAAACATGAACAAATACTTCCAGTTCCTGAACCAACTGAGAACTTATTAACTGTCAGAGCATTAACAGGCATGCCTAATACATTTTACAGACAGCAGCTGCTGATAAGTGCTCACGAGAGAAGGCATTCAAGGAGACGTGATGGGAGCCTAGGTATGCTTGTCCAACACCCTGACAAATGAAATATTAAGGAATCAATCACATTTTAATCTACAGGCACAGAATCTTTGGAGTATAAGAGTAAAAATTGGTTCCCTTCCCTCGGTTTTGTATAAAGACACAGGGTACAAGACCACAGACTTCGTAGAGTCTGAAGAGAACCAGATGGGTTTTTTCCTTCTTTCCATGTTACATAACTTCTCATATTTAGATTTCCCCCAAGTTTCACCTCTTTCAAATCTGTGTGGCTGCACAGACTGAGATGGCAGGATGATCTACCTGGCAGCATCACACCAGGTTTTTTTGGGTTGTTTACCCTGTTCTATCCAGATTAGCTGGCTCTTGTCAAAACCAAGTATAAATTACTACCTAATTGGTTTAAATTTAGGGAGAGTAGGAGATATTCTTTCCAAGACCACAGGACAGAAGGGAATTAGAAGCTATTTGGGAAAAGATTTCAAGAAAGTAGCCAACCTATGTGAAGTTCACCTGCACAAATCACTTACTTAGCAAGAACTATAATTAAAAGGGATTAGTTTTCAGAGCTCCGCTCCAACAATGGAAGTCTCTTTTCTCTCACTGTGTGTCTCCTCTTCTATGTCCTATTGGGGGTCATGGTGGCCAGCAGAACGGCCAGGAGCCAGCAATGGACCCTTGTGGCCAAGAAGGCCAACAGCATCCTGAGGTGTATCAGAACGGGGTATGGTTAGTAGATTCGGAAAGGTTCTCCTCCTCCTCTACTCTGCCCTAGTGAGACCACAGCTGGAATTTGCATCCAGTTCTGGGCTCCTCAGTTCAAGAAGGACACGGAGCTGCTGGAGAGAGGCCAGCACCAAGCTACAAATATGGTGAAGGTAGAGGAGCATCTCCCTGATGAGGAAAGGCTGAGGGAGCTGGCAATCTTGAGCTCGGGAAAAAATGAGACTGAGGGATGATCTCATTAATGTTGATAAATATGGAAAGGGTGAGTGTTAGGAGGATGGAGCCAGGCTCTTCTCCAGTGTCATCTAATGATAGGACAAGGGGCAGTGGGTGTAAGCTGGAACATAGCAGTTTCCACATCAATATGAGAAGCAACTTCTTCACAGTGAGGGCAGCAGAGCACTGGAAGTGCTTCCCAGGTGAATTGTGGAGTCTCCTTCTCGGGAGACATTTGAGACCCACCTGGCCACCTTCCTGTGCAACTTGGTCTAGGTGATCCTGCTGTGGCAGGAGGATTGGACTGGATGATCTTTCAAGGTCCCTTCCGGTCCCTAATGTTCTGTGTAAGGGAACTCCATTTCTAGCCTCTAGATGGCCAATATTTATTTGGCTGCACTGACCATCATGCAATATCTCATGTGAGAGAGCTGCCCACATTTGAAGGCATCGTCATCATCACCACAAACAGTTAACACTGCCAGTTATCCTGTCTGTGCTATGCTCAATTATCTACAACACTCCATACAAAAGTCATCTTCTGGAAGAGATAATTACTCTTGTAGGTTTCAGTAGCATTTACTTTAAAAAAAAACAAACCACAGTTCGAAGTTCTTTAATGCAAAAAGTAACCAAAGAAGGTGACTGATAATTTCTCTATAACCTCCATACTGATTCTTACATTTTAAGAATCACTGAAGCATTTTGTCATCTACAAAAATTACAGTGTTTAAGAGACATCTAGTTGTAGTACATTAATTACCACAACTTCTTATAAATTCTCACAAGAATTTAAAATCTGATCTATAGTAATTGTGACTCTCGAGTTAATTCTGCTTTGAAAGTGAAATGTGCGGAACATCCCTATTCATCAACAGCAAAACTTCATTTCCTTTAAGTAGCATTTCTTTCTGTTCCTTACAAAAAATTCTGAATCTATTGAAGTTAAATACTGATGGAAATTAAATTATCCTGTGAATAAAATCAATATAGCTTTTCTCTGAGGAGGAATAAGCTGCATATTCAACATTAATCACCTGATAAAGACATAAGAGATAAGTAAAGAAGAGTGCTAGTCAAAAATGAGATCTTTTCCCCAATGGTAGAGACTTGATTAAATAGGTCAAGAAGTCCTGGAAAATAATTATAACTTCTCTGTTTGCACTGATAACCGCTTTCAAAATGGAATTTGTTGTCTGAGTTCTCTTAAGTTACAAGAAAGTAATTACAATTAGTATATTAATATTTTGCATCTTCCAAAGGAAAAGCAAAGAACAAGAAAGAATCAAGAAACACAGAACAATGGGGATTGGAAGGGACCTTGAAAGATCACCCAGTCCAATAGCCCCACCACAGCAGGGTCACCTAGACCATGTCCCACAGGAACATGTCCAGGTGGGTTTTATACATCTCCAGAGAAGGAGACTCCACAACCCCCCTGGGCAGCCCCTTCCAGTGCTCTGTCACCCTCACTATGAAGAAGTTCCTTTTCATATTTATGTGGAACCTCTTCTGTTTCAGCTCAGACCCATTGCCCCTTGTCCTATCATTGGAGGACATTGAGGTCTGGCTGCATCCTTCTGAAACCCACCCTTCATGTATTTATAACCATTAATGAGGTCATGCCTCAGTCTCACTTTTTCCAAGCTCAAGAGACCCAGCTCCCTCAGCCTTTCCTCATTAGGGAGATGTTTTACTACCCTCATCATCTTTGTGGCTCTGCACTGGACTCTCTCAGCTCAGCTCTGTGTCCTTCTTGAACTGAAGGGCCCAGAACTTGACACAATATTCCAGACGTGGTCTCACCAGAACCTCTCTCAGTCTGCTAACCACCTCCCTTCTGAATCATCAGCAATCTCTGTATTCTCTTGTACTGTTATTACAAAAGATAATAATTGTAAACTTTCACTGGGTTTAAGCAGAAACTGTGGGGTTTAGAAGAGAAGATATAACTCCAGTATAAATACTACCATAAGGACATGGTACATCCATGTCATCTTCTAGCTTCATTAAACTCTGCTGCAAGTATCTGTTGTCAGGGAATTGTAAAATTTCATATTCTTCCCTTTGCAAAATGATCTATTAATCTATCCAGAGATTAACTTATCGTAATAAACTATTTTTGGTGATCATCTTTTTCCTAGGTGCAGTCTGGATTGTGTGTGAAAGACAAATGGCACAGACCACAGACCTATTAATCAGAATTTAATTTGAAGGAAAAGGCTAGAAGGAGCTTCTTTTAAGTAAACACTTATTTGTGGAATAAAGTTCCAAAGCTGTATGTCCTTCACATGAGGAGATGAAGGAAAGAGGGTTTGTACAGATAGGACAAGGTTCAAGCTGGGAAAGGACAGATCTAGGCTGGATATTAGAAAGAAGATCATCAGTGTGAGAGTTGATGGCTGGAATGGGCTGCCTGGGGAGGTGGAGACCCCATCCCTGGACTCATTTAAGGTCAGGCTTGATAAGGCTGTGAGCAACCTGACCTAGGTAGAACTCTCCCTGTGTATGGAGGTTGGACTAGATACCTCTAGAGATCCCTTCCAGCCTGGAACATTCTATGATTCTACTCCTCAATGTCTGCCTGGACACAGTTACTTATAGGATTAACATTATACACAGTCCAATATTCTACTGCCTTCCATGCTTAAATGAGCCAGGGCTCACAACCTGTTGCCTTTCAGTCCCCAGCAGAGCATCTTGAAACTCTTTGCATGAAAATCAGCGCACAAGATAAAATCTGCAAACCACACTGTAAGTGATGCCAGAGTTTTTCAGTATAAATGTTCAAAATGAAAGCCCTTGTTTTGAAATGCCCATTCACTGCAGACACACCAGATTTAAATACCAGGTTCACTTCCATTGAATTTTTTGTTCTGATATTCCCCAAGATATTTCCTTTCCTATGTCTTTTTAATATTTCAACACTTTTCATTTGCATTCAAAGAAAACTAATTTCAAAACATCAGCAGTTCCCACAAGGAAAGCTTTTGTGTTTCTAAAGGAAGCTGAAGCCTTTCAATGTTTTCTGCACTGAAACCATCAGAATTCTGGGCACGTTTTACATCCAAAGTAGCCCAGTCACTAGAAGAAGAAGAGAACAAAACACATGAACAATGTGATCCATGTGTGTTGAAAAGGAGTGGGATAGCTTAAAAATGACTGCATTTCCATGTAATTCCACCCAAAAGCTTACAGAGAAGGATTTGAGTCTCTTCTGCAGAGATTTTAGTCTTTTTAAAAAGAAAAACCCAGTGGTGGTTGAGTCGCCATCCCTGGATGAGTTTAAAAGACGCTTGGATGTAGTGTTGGGGGATCTGGTTTACTGATGATCTTGTAGAGTAGGGATGATGGTTGGACTCCATGATCCCAGGGGTCTTTTCCTACCTGAAAGACTATGATTCATTAGCAGATTGAGAAAGGTTCTTCTTCCCCTCTGCTCTGCATTAGTGAGACCATATCTGGGGTATTGTGTCCAGTTCTGGGCCCCTCAGTTCAAGAAGGACATGGAGCTGCTGGAGCAGTACTGGGGAATATGGTTTAGGAGTGAATGTTGGGTGATCCTGCCCTGGTGGGGGGATTGGACTAGATGATCTTTCAAGGTCCCTTCCAATCCCCAATGATTCTATTATTCTATGATGGTTGGACTAAATGATCCCAAGGGTCTTTTCCAACTTGAATGAATCTGTGACTCTCTAAGCATTAAATTTAGGTCTGACTAGCCACACTGTCATTTAATCAAAGGCCACTTTTTTCTCTATGTGCAGAGTCTTTCACAACCCAACTTTTACAACCCCAACTGCCACCCACCCTCCAAGAATCCAAGTAGCTTGATTTCACAGAATCACAGGGATTGGAGGGGACCTCAAAAGATCATCTAGTGGAACACCCCCCCCCCCCCCCCCCCCCCCCCAAGGAAACACCAA
>VXBP01000536.1:13787-44233 GCA_013400115.1 Rhinopomastus cyanomelas
AGGACAGGCAACTGTCTAAAGAACAGGTAATTCCTGAACTGGAATGTTTTTTGACTTCATTCCACCTTAAACAGTATGAGTTCAACTCCCAGATTAGAAATGATTGTCTGGAGTGATCTTGCTGCACTAAAAGCAACTGGACAGACATTTAGCCGGCACCATTTTAGAAGAATTATGTCCGTTCACCACTGTGAAGTCCCATCACCCTAACGTGACTCCTCGAAGCACTGCCCTCGGCAGTGCTTAATAAGGAAGCAGTCAGAAATCAGCGACAGCACAAAAAACATTGAGGCAATTTATGTAAGAGCAGGGAGAAATGCCACGCAGCACACGGGAGCGTTATCAATCATCATTTACTAAATGCAATGAAAAGGACACTGGGTAGTTACTTGCATGTGCAGAAATCACACAAGAATAGAGGCCGTTGGTTCTATGCTTTTGGAGTACAAACCCTTGAGGTCACCAGTTTTTCCCTTGTAGCAATCTTCCGTTAAGTCTAAATGAGGATTTGCAATTGTAAGCTTGGATAAAGTCAACATTTACCTTTAGATTACAGAGAAATAAGGTTGTGGTTTGGATTAGGCTGTCACGCAAGTGATGAGAAAGCAGGATTTTGAGAACTATGATTATCACCCGGGCTTATCTAGATTTACCACCTCTGTGCAATTAAGATTTAAAAGCCAAATTGCAAAAGTCAAGCCAAAGGAGTCAAAGACGGCCCCAAAGGTTTGTGATCGCTAATCCTTTGCATAGCTCTCACGTGAACGCCTGGTGTCTCTTCATGCCTTTCCACATCTGAGTGCAGCTAGGAAATTTAAGTCAACGACACACACACAGTGAGGATCTGCACTGTGCAGACAGCAGCCTGCCTCGGTACCCTTCCTTCTGTCCCATCTCTTTGTCTGAAAAGCCAGCTCCCTGGGCTGCCATGAAGACCTCCAGATTGCATCTCTGCATTCATGCAACCCTTTGGTGCAGAGAGGGCAGGAGGTTAACATCTGCTATAAATGCCCACAGGACTTCTTTGCCCTAAATTGCAGTATGTGATTGCTTTCTGTTTCGACATCACACTAGGCTGTTCCATGCTCTGCCTTGCTGCACGACACAACGCAGAGTAGAGAGTCAGACACAGAAAAGGAACAACACACCCAGATTTCCTGGCTACAGAAACACACAAGCCTGCACACAGGAGAGATGAGTATTTCAAACCTGCAGAATCTTAAAGCAAACGGAGTTCCAGTTGTTATTCAACTCCTCAGGCAGGTCTGGATGATACACCAGGACAGTGAATTTATTGAGGGATATATATAGATACAATCTAAAGCAACAGACTGCCAAAAAAAATGCACTGAAAGATCAATTTTTGATTTGGGTATTGAGGTCAGAGCCTGCTTCTATTCCATTAAAGAATGTTTTCTCACCGAGTTCAGCAGAGCAAGAGTAAGGCTAAGGTTTACTGCTAAATGGACGCTCAACTGGCAGCCGTGGCGGCTCTCTGAGCAGCTATGGGAGAGTGGCAGGTCTCCAAAAGGCTCCGACCTCCACTGCAAGCAGCTGTCAGCACAGCAAAAGCTGAAAGCTTTTCCATATGTCTCTCTTACATATTTGGTAAATGCAATGTAGGAAACCAACTGCAATGTTTCCCATACACAGAGTTTTGTTGGGGCAGTTTCTTCTAAATAGAATATGAGGGATGTTTACAGAAACAGCTGAAGGCTGGTTTCATAGAATCACAGAACATTAGGGATTGAATGGGACCTCGAAAGATCATCTAGTCCAATCCTCCTATCATAGAAGGATCACCCAGACCAAGTCACACAGGAACATGTCCAGATAGTTTTTAAACATCTCCAGAGAAGGAGACTCCACAACCTCCCTGGGCAGCCTGTTCCAGTGCTCTGTCACCTTCACCATGAAGAAGTTCCTCCTCATATTTATGTGGAACCTCACATATTTATAGGTCACCCTTCAGTCTCCTCTTCTCCAAGATAAAGAGACCCAGCTCCCTCAGCCTCTCCTCGTAAGGGAGGTGCTCCACCTCCATCATCTTCGTTGCCCTACACTGAACTCTCTCCAGCAGCTCCACATCCCTCCTGAACTGAGGAGCCCACAACTGGACACAAAACCTCTCTCCATCTGCTAACCACCCCTCTTCTGATCCACTCCAGGATCAGAGGGCCAACAGGAACACACTGCTGGCTCATGGTCATCCTGCTGTCCACCCCCAAGTCCCTTTCCCCTACATTACTCTCCAACAGGTCAGTCCCCAGCTTATACTGGTACCTAGGGTTGTTCTTGCCCAGATGTAAGACACTGCACTTACTCTTGTTATAGCTCATTAAATTTTTCTCAGCCCAGCTCTCCAGCCTGCCCAGATCTCACTGAATGGCAGCACAGTCTGCAGGGGTGTCAGTGACACCACCCAGCTCTGTGTCATCAACAAACTTGCTGACAGTGCATGCCAATCCCTCATCCTAAGGGGAAGGTTGGAGTTGCCATCCCTGGAGGCTTTCAAGGACGCACTGGATGTGGCCCTTAGTGCCATGGTCTGGCCAAGGTGGTGATGTTAGGTCATAGCCTAGACTTGGTGATCTCAGAGGTCTTTTCCAACCTGAATAATTCTGTGATTCTGTGTGGATGAGGGGAAATCATTTAATATAAAAATACTTGAAGTCTGCTTATTTCTGTAACTGGTTACTACCTACTGCAAGTTAGCAAGCTCCTCTTATCGTAGCACCGTACTATGTAATATATTACAACTCAAACCATACCTCTTAACATTCTTGATTAAAGATTTGGTCCTTTTGCAGTGCATTGCTATTAAAGAAGATACTCAGCGGTGTAATTTCCAGGCAGTAGATTTCTAAGAGTATGACTTAGATCTCATCAGACACAGAACTTCAATAACAATCAAAGACAACCTTCATAGTTCCAACAGTGAAACGCTCACATTCATTGCTTCAATTCATGTGGCTGCATGGATTATAAAGACATTAATGGGCCGGGCTCTAAAGGAAAAAGAGATAAAAAGCTTCCACACTTCCACATCTTTCACACAGTTCTAAGTGTGGAACTAATTTGTCTTCAGTAAAAATACAACAGTAAAGAGAATCGTCCTTAAGGTAAATACATGCATGAGATAAGGTAAATAACGCTGGACTAATAGAGTGTCTAAAAAGTATCCTGGTTATGTAGAACTAGTGAAAACCTGAACAATTTGTCATTGCTAAAGGTTAAATTGTGCCTTAAGACTATTAATAACGTATCACAGAGGCAGTGTCTACATTAGTTATAAAAGCATCCTCCTCCACCGAAGGCAGTAGGGTTTTTGTGATACACTGCTGCTTCTTTTCTGTCAGCACGGTGAGTTTTCAAAAGGAGTACATCTAAGGGGTGGGACAGTCGTATACATCGAAAGTGTGACGTACACCAACTGTGCCACCCACCCAATCTGTGATCTCTCGCCACCCCTTTACAGAACCTTAGCTTCACCGTCCAGAAAAGGAGATAATACTCCATTTGTAAATCAGTTGTAGACACTTGGCTGTAAGCAGACACCACATAAGGAACAAATGCTATTGTCGTGTAGGATTTAATGCAGGGATCGTTTGGAAAGAGTAGTCCAGTTCCACACAATGTCCCCACGACATGGTGAGAAAATAAATCACAAAGTGCAACAGCCTTTCAGAACACAACAGCCTTCCATCTAACTGTACAAGCACCATATGAATATGTATCCTAATTTATACAGCATGGCCCGGGAGTTTTCCAAGTGTAAGTCCAAGAGATGGCTCATGGTCATCCTGCTGTCCACTAGGATCCTCAGGTCCCTTTCTCCTCCACTGCTCTCTGACAGGTCAGGCCCCAGCCTATACTGGTACTTGGGGTTGTTCTTGCCCAGATGAAGCTAGAAAGTTTTATGACAGGCTAGCCCACCAAATGGTTTTGTGTATGACACAAAAATTATTTAACAAAGATCCTCAACAGCTCTTCAGTTTTATGAGATTCAAATGAATATTCAACAGTCTAAGTCCTGCCTTTACAGCCAATAACATTAACTGCTTCGTAATATTTCATTCCATACGTTCCTTTAATGGAGAAGAAAGAAAGGTTTGTAGGAAGATAAATGTCTTCAGCAGGAGATAAGTTTGTAGGAAGATAAGTATCTCCAGCGGAAGGAGTAGGGAGGTGGTTGTCTCCCTGTACTCAGCACTGGTGAAGCAGCATCTTGAGTACTGGGTCCAGTTTTGGGCACCTCAGTACAAGGGAGACATCACAGAACACTGAGGACTGGAAGTGAGCGCAAAGGAGGGCAATGAAGTTGGGGAAGGGCCTGAAGAACAAATCTGATGAGGAGAGATTGAGAGAGTTGGGGCTGTTTAGTTTGAGGAAGAAGAGGCTGAGGGGGGACCTCATCACTCTCTACAACTATCTGAAAGGAAGTTGTACAGATGTTGATGCTGGTCTCTTCTCACAGGTCATTAGTGACAGAGCCAGAGGAAATGGTTTCAAACTTCAACAGGGGTGGTTTAGACTAGACAGCAGGAAACATTCTCCACAGAGACAGTGGTCAGGCCCTGGAATTGGCTGCCCAGGGTGGTGGTTGAGACACCATCCCTGGATGCATTTAAAAGATGTTTAGATGTGGTGTTGGGGGATCTGTTTTGCGGGTGAACTTGTAGAGTAGGGTTCCTGGTTTGACTTGATGATCTCAAGGGTCTTTTCCATCCTGAATGATTCTGTGATTTTGTGATCTATCAAACTCTTCTTTTAGTTCTACTAAGAATTCACTGTATTACCATTGTTAAGATATCAGGAGCATTAGATGTACTTCTTAAAAACTATGCAGTGAGAAATACGTACAATCATTTCAGCACCAGCAGCTGTAAAGTGTGGTTGAATATCTGAAAGCAGCTGTTTCACAGTGCCATCCAGTTCATTTTTATCATATCTGTATTTTAATCTAATTTTACCAAAACTAGCATCAGAGTTCCACAGACAAAATGGGCTACTTTCTGTAACTCATCAAATAGAAGACTCTACTTCTTCTGTTCAGACCCTTGGGAGATTGCAATGAAAAACATTCCATCACAATTTCTAACAAAAAGCTTCTATGAAGTGCAGTAAATAAATATTTGGGCAGCCCAGCCAGATGGGACTGAAATTTCATTCCATCACATTTCCTAACACTTAACTTCTAGAGTAAACAGGTGTAGGCAGCTATAGGTAGATACAGGTTCCCAAACTTTGCTGACCTGTACTTACTGCTTTGAAGACGAGGCTCAGGGGGAACTTATCTCTCTCTACAACTAGCTCAAGGGAAGTAGCAGACAGATGAGGGTCAGGCTCTTCACCCATGCAACTAGTGCTGCACCAGGGAAGGGTTAGGGTGGAAGTTAAGAAGCCCTTCATGATGGAAAGGGTCATTGCACCCTGGAATGGACTGCCCAGGGCGGTGGTGGACTCCCCATCCCAGGAGGTATTTAAGAAAAGTCTGGATGTGGAACTTAGTGCCCTGGTGTAGGCGATTGTGGTGATGTTAGGTCATAAGCTGGGCTCGACGATCTTAGAGGTCTTTTCCAGCCTCAATAATTCTGTGATTCTTTGACTTTCAGAATCTACAAATGGTTTATATTTGTTGGCTTATTAGCTACTGTTTTTCCCATTTGAGCAAATCATATTTGTTCTTGTATCAGGGCAATGTCATGAACCCCCCCATTTTCAGAGGGAAGACGGACAACTCATTAAGGATCTCTGGAAAATGAAGATTGTGCATTAATAAAGGTCTCGAGTGTGGCGCGGGATTTTAGCAAGGCTTAGCACCGTAGCAGATTCATTAGGAGAAAAAAGGGAGAAAGTAATGAAACCCTAGCTCTGCCCCTCCACAGAGCTCCTTTTGCATGAAAAAACCATCAACAACAAAAAAGAGCAAATGCTTCATTAATTGATTCTATCACACTTTCATAACAGTGTTGAGGCTTAAGTTTGAGACTATCCTTAACTGACTGTATGACTTGGTCTAGGTGATCCTGCTGTGGCAGGGGGATTGGACTGGATGATCTGTCGAGGTCCCTTCCAATCCCTACTGATTCTATGACTAAAAACTCACAAGTCCAATTCATGCTTGATCTAGGTGGTCCTGCTGTGGCAGGGGTTTGGACTAGATGTTCTTTCAAGGTCCCTTCCAATCCCCAATGTTCTGTGGTTCTGTGCACAGTTACACACTGCTGTCACTACGCTGGGCTCACACCTGCAAGATTTATTGCGACAAAGAGCATCTATCTAATTTATTGCTGTGTAACTGGGAGATACACGAAGTTAGGTCTGCCGCAGAACACCTGCATGGGGATACTATGACTTAATCCAACCTTGCTTTCAACATTTTAACCTGGAACAGGATTTAAATAGAGGAAAGGAAAAGAATTGAAATAAATATTGATCAAAAAAAACCCCAAAAAACATCTTAGAACATTTTTCTCTAGAAAAGATCAAAGAAATAGTAACAGCATTTGAAGAGAATAAAGAAGTTGCAGATAACAAATTAGGCAAAAAAATGACTTGTTTCACAGCTGTGTCTCAACAAGTCAGAAAAAGCTCAGAAGAAGTACTTGAATGGCAGTTCAACTGCTACGAGATGCAGCCGCGCAGCAGAAAACAAAGTTTGAATGTTTTATGATTTTTACTTTTGAGTCACAATGAATTAATGGAACAAGTAACGATCTTAAGCTACGCAGGAAGCTGAATACACTCGGTAAAATTAGAAGGAAGCTTGTAGCATCCTCTTTGCCTGAGGCAGCAAGTGATGGATGATAGTCTGAGGAATACTCGTTGCATTCTGGACTACTAAATAAGTAATCTCATTAATCTTCTTGCTGCTTTACCCTTTACTTCTGCTTTATCTACATAAAACCTGAGAATTTTGGATTATTCTTTATACTAGAATTTTTGATATTGCATAACACCAGCTGGATGCAGTGGGAGTTAAGACAGTTACAAAGGGACTGTGCAATGTTAAGTTTTCTGTTTCAACAAGCAGTTTGAGTGCACAACTCAGAGGGTTGAAATCACAGAACATTAGGGATTAGAAGGCACCTTGAAGAGTCCTTCTGTCCAATCCTTCTGCCATAGCGGGATCACCTAGATCAACTCACACAGGAACATGCCCAGGTGGGTTTTAAATGTCTCCAGAGAAGTAGACTCCACAACCTCCCTGGGCAGCCTGTTCCAGTGCTCTGCCACCCTCACTATGAAGAAGGTCCTCCTCATATTTATGTGGATCCTCCTATGTTCCAGCTCACACCCACTGCCCCTTGTCCTATAACTAGATGACATTGAGAAGAGCCTGGCTCCATCCTCCTGACACCCACCCTTCACATATTTACAAACATTCATGAGGTCACCCCTCAGTCTCCTTTTTCCCAAGCTCAAGAGACCCAGCTCCCTCAGCCTTTCCTCATCAGGGAGATGCTCCTTCTCCTTCGTCATCTTTGTGGCTCTGTGCTGAACTCTCTCCAGAAGTTCTGAGTCCTTCTTGAACTGAGGGGCCCAGAACTGGACACAATACTCCAGATGAGGTGTCACCAGGCCAGAGTAGAGGGGGAGGAGAACCTCCCTCCATCTGCTAACCACCCCACTTTTGATCCACCCCAGGATGCTGCTGGCCTTCTTGGCCCCAAAGGCATTTAATTCAAAAAAACTTAAACAATAGAAACTATCCTTGAGACAGAACATTTCCAGCTGTGGCTGTGCTTTATAATACAGAGAAAACATCTGGTGTGACCAAACAAAGCAGGAAGCAGGCCAGTGCAAGGGATGGGTTTCATTTCCTTATCACATTCTGTGGAGCCAACACTGGGCAGGCTAAGGCAGCTAATATTTTCATTGAGCACTTTTATTCAGAAATGTAATATTTCTAGATGAGAAGCTCAATCTCAAAGATCACCAGCAGAAGTCTTGCCTGAACCAGCAGCTGAAACTCTCATCAGCTAAAATCCACTCCTAATCCTGAAAGCCAACTACAGTTTTCATGCATAAATGAGCTCATAAGATACAGATCTTTGTGATAATTTATATTCCAAAGCAGACAGCAAGTTTGATAGACACAAGAGACTTTATCAAACAGGTTCAGGCCAAGATGTCAAATGGTTTCTTTTAATTAGGAAGGAGGGAAAAGCCAATGAGACCTTGAAGTACAGTAGAAACCTCACCGTGAAGATATATTATCGAGAGTTTTTGGAGGCAGCAGTGATGGGCTGCACAGAAGCCCGTCGATTTTTACATTCAGAGTCCCAACTGCCTACCTAGGCAGTAATCACAGCAGATGGATAATGTGCTGTGTTCAGTTTTTTTAATAAACATGTCAAGCATTAACCATCCTGCTCACAGATGTACTATAATAAAATGCCTTTGCTGTGATTTGAAGTCACGCTGCCTCCAAAAGCCTACAGTTTTTCCTTGAGAGAAAAGATCCAACTGCAGCATACACCTTAGCCATGACTCACTTCACAGCTTACCCACGTAACTCTAGAAGAACTATTGCAACCCCAACTTTGCCCGTGAAGACTTTATCAAGTAGAAGCCACAATATGATGCTGAGAGCTGTGACACACACTTGTGATGGGACATGCTTTGTCTTTGAACATCTGTTTTGCACATCTTCTACTCATGGTCTTTGGAGACCTTACAGACTTTTTAGTACACTCTTCATGTTTCTAATCTATACATGGAAAACTGGGTTAAAACTGGGTTGGAACTCAACACTCTTCTCAAGATTTATGCACTTGCACATTGCAAAGCACCATTCTCAGCCCAAATAAAACAAAAGCTGAGGTAAATGTTGAGGTTATAAAAAAATCTGAGGATGTAGCAAACATAATCTTGAGCTAAACGAAGGTCAGATTAAACTCTACAAGCACTTTTATTTCATAATTCAACACTTGTTTTTAGTTTTTGTTTGATTTTGCACACATGGAGCAAGGATATGATGTAAGGTTTGGATCTTTGGGGGCTGTTTCCTAAATACAAGCTAATGGATTTATTAGCTGAATGTGGAATACTTGGTAAATGAAAATTCAGCAGGATCTTTTGGGCTTCTGATTTCTTTCTGGTTGAGGTGCAGCATGCAAGTTATCACAGAACATTAGGGGTTGGAAGGGACCTTGAAAGATCATCTAGTCCAATCCCCCCACCACAGCAGGATCACCTAGATCAAGTCACACAGGAACACATAAGGTGACCTTATTGTGGCCTTCCAGTAGCTGAAGGGGGCCTACAAAAGTCTGAGGAAGGGCTTTTTAGGATGTCAGGTAGCAAGAGGACTAGGGGCAATGGAGCAAAGCTGGAGATGGGTAGAGTAAGAGTGGATGTGAGGAGGAAGTTCTTCACCGTGAGAGTGGAGAGAGCCTGGAATGGGTTGCCCAGGAAGGTGGTTGGGTCCCCATCCTTGGAGGTGTTTAAGGCCAGGCTGGATGAGGCTCTGGCCAGCCTGATCTAGGGTGGGGTGTCCCTGCCCGTGGTAGGGGAGTTGGAACTGGATGATCCTGTGGTCCCTTCTAACCCAGACCAACTGTATGACTTGGTCTAGGTGATCCTGCTGTGTGAGGGGGATTGGACTAGATCCAAAGTCCATTTCAATCCCTAATGATTCTATGACATCCAGGTGGGTTTTAAACATCTCCAAAGACGGAGACTCCACAACCCCCCTGGGCAGGCCCCTTCCAGTGCTCTGTCACCCTCACAGTGAAGAAGTTCCTTCTCATATTGATGTGGAACCTCCTCTGTCCCAGCTTACAAAAAACTTGCTGTATTAAGCAGTGTTCTGAAACCAAAAGTGAAAGAGACCATCTGTGTAATGAGGAAATACAGCTGCAATAAGAAAATACCCAAGTTCAAAGAAAAGCAGGGCCACGGTGGACTCTTTAAAATCAGTGGAAAGTGACTTATTGAATTTAACAGATACTTTTGCCTCAGTGCTGTCTGTGACAACTAGATACTCTGGCCTTCCAGCAGCTGACACATGCCCAGATTTGGGGAGAAATCTACAATATGTATGTATGCACATAATTAAATAGAATTTAATATCTTCTGCAGCTCACACTCCCAGACAAAGGAACTACACTATATAATTGCAAAATCGAGTACGACATGTTGAGGAACAGATACTCATTTGCCCAAAAGGTAGGAATACCTTTTCAGAAAAATATGCGAGTTGTGAGTGACTGTTAGAACACAAAAAAAATCCCCATGGATATCAATCCCACACTTGCTGCCTGTTTTTTTTCCATCCACCACAGATGCAGGGGCCAGGTGGTGGCCAGTCCTAAGTTATCTCCAGGTTCTTCTCAAATGCAGAGAGCATTTCCCTGCACTTACATACCAGATCACCCCTTTGAGCCACCTACAATATCTTGTTTTAAAGTACTACAGCATTTGGAAGGATGTCAGAGCATGTGTCTGACACGAAAGAATAGGGAATTCTCCAGAAAAGAGAGGGGTTCTTCTGTTCCACCCTATTCTGCAAATCATAGAATCACACAGAATTATCTGGTTCGAAAAGAACCCCCGGGATCATTGAGTCCAACCGTCTACCCTACCTTTCAAGCTCCCCCCTCAACCAGATTGTTAGGGATTGGAAGGGACCTCAAAAGATCATCTAGTCCAATCTCAACACCTCCTTTATGTCCTAAGACATTACATTTCAAGGGAGCTGTTGGTGTTCTCCCAGGGCTAATAAGCATCTGAAGGTAGCCCTACATTCACTGCAACTGAAAACATAGGCAGATGGAGCTGCACAGCAAGTCTTTCTCATCCAAAACCACAAGTAAGAACACAAGGAGAGCCAACAACCAATCTCCCTTTGTTCTAGGAATGCACTTCAGTCCTGAAGTGTCTCCTATGTGAGGAAAATGAGTTCACAGAATCACAGAACATTAAGGACTGGAAGGCACCTCGAAAGATGACCCAGTCCAATCCACCCACCACAGCAGAATCACCTAGACCAAGTTGCACATGAATATATCCAGCCAGGTTTTAAACATCTCCAGAGAAGGAGACTCCAGAACACCCCTGGGCAGCCCATTAAGAGACAATCTTAACTTTCATTAGAGTTATTTCCACATTTTCCAAAGGAGAAGGCAGAACTGAAAATGACCTCCCTCAGAAGGTAAGCTGCAATAACATAGGGCTTTGGAAGCCAACAGCACAATGTTTTCACAGGGAGGGGTGAGCAGGCAACAGAGAGAAAAAAAGACCTTGTACCATCATTTGAAGGAAGTGCTGTTTGGTGGTGCAAGGGACCTGCAAATACAAACCCTTTACGTGCTGCCATTCCAACAGGAATGTCTCCTCATGGTTAGGCAACTCAGACAGCATCAGCAGCTCTTTACCAGAGCTTCTGCAACTCTATCATCACATACAGGTTAATCTAAATGCTGGCCAAGGCTTCTGCAGAGATTTTCTCCTACCTGACGTAGCTTCTCCCCGAGTTAACAAGCAGATCTGCTGCAAAGACAACGTGCTGTTCGTCCTCAGGATCATCTTTGCCACTACAGCAGGATATAGACACAGGGAAACACATGCAAAGGAAACAATCTTAACACCTCAGTATGGCTCGATCTGTTTATAAGTCACTTGTTTGTTCCAGGTGAGTCCAATCTCAGCCTTATTCACTTACCATGTGAATTAAGTAGCCAACACACAACTGCTGAAATGTTTTGCCTTGATTCCACACGAACACGGAAGCACTTAATGCAACGTGAGATGCTGGCAATTATTAAAAGAGCTGCAGCTTTGCTTTATTAAAGGCAAGAGCAGAAGGAAAGTATCTGGTGATTAAAATGACCATTCTCCACCCATTTTCAGTCTTCTGAACTCTAGCAACACCAGTTATGACCAATTAACGGTTAAGTTTCAAGCCAAGGACCAATTATGTGATACTTTAGTTGATTTGTTATGTGCTGGGCATTTTCCAAATGGAAATCAAGCTTATTTGTTTCAAGAAACCTTCTATTGATCATTTCTATCACCATATTCCCTCTCAACCAATTCTGCTTTGATGCTTTTCTAGAGAATGCAATAGTGTCACACCAAAAGAGCTTATTTCACACCCACTAGGTAGAATGGGCGTCACTCTGCTCTCATTACCAGTAAGTCAAAGCTATTCTACTGCACAGTGGGAGCTCATGCTTCATCCTGTAAAAGTTTCTGTCCCTGAAGAAGTAATTATAAAGTATTCCAGAGATCACTGGATGCACTTCAGGTTAGATTAAAAAATATGTAGAAAGCATCAGAAACTTTGCTACTGCTTTTGCCACTTGAGGACAGCCACTGGTGCTGTGTTTTCTTTGCAAGCTGCAGATCCAAAATGACCCCTTTTGACTCAATCAAATTTTCAGCTGAATGCAGGACAGGAAGAAGCCCTTTGAAATGTTGTTTGGTTCTTGGTTTCTGAGCCCTTCCAATGATGGTTCACCTTGATGTATCTGAAGGCTAGAATTTGCATAAATCTCAAGTAAAAATGGAACATCTGGTGGTAGGGAAGGCTACTTCTCAAACCACAGTTTTTCAGATTAGAGATGGTAATTCAGTAAGTTCCTTCACCAAGGTACTGTCTCAATCCACTTTGAATACGGACCCATGGGACGTTCAATCATAAAGAGATATCACTGAACATATGAACATCCCGAGTGCAGATCCATGACACCTCGTATGTTTTCGTAGTGCAGTGGGGGAGACCTCCAAAAATTGAGGGTCTGTAGGGCCACTTCTATCTGCTTCTTGTCCCCTCTCTTTCAGAAAGGTAGAGATGAAGTCCAGGAGATTCAGACAGAGTGTGCATCGCTATGGAGGGTCAGGATGCTGATAAGATGATTGAATTGCTTGTCTATTTTCACTGACATCTTAAGCTGGATGCTAATTTCTGGTATTGTCCTCTCTGCCAGAGGAAGCTGAGTGCTGATTTGTGGTGTTCCCTTCATTGGGACATGTTAGGATCTATTAAGACAAAGAAAAGTCTCTTTGATTCTCACAGGTATCAGCAATAATTTTCCATCTAGTTCAGAAGGTTTTTGCACAAACATCAGCCTTAACATACAGGACTGGAAGTGTGTCCTGTGTGACTTGGTCTGGATGATCCTGCTCTGGCAGAGGGATTGGACCAGCTGAGCCTGGTCTAGGGTGGAGTGTCCCTGCCTGTACTGGGGAGGTTTGAACTGGATGATGGTTCCTTCCAACCCTGAGTGATCCTGATTCCATGGCTTCTCCAGTGAGGTGAGCCTGCTTCAGCAGGGGGATTGGACTAGATGATCTTTCGAGGTCCCTTCCAATACCTGATGATTCTATGATTCTATGATCTTTTGAGGTCCTTTCCAATTCCTAATGTTCAGTCATTCTGTGTCCAAGGAGATGGCTACAAAGGGAAAGTTTAGGGGGAAACTCCACTTCTGTAGCAAATTAGAGGCAATGTATTGGTAAATGAGATTTAACAGGCTTCATTCTTCTTTATGAAACATGAAGTGAACTGAGGAATTCTGACAAGAAAGTCCAAGTGAACAAGAGGAAAAGGAAAAAGAAATATCAAAGCAAAGAATAGAAAATAATGAGAAGAAGGAAAAACAACTATGAAGGATGAGGTAGAGAAAGCAGACAAGAAGGGGTAATATGTCAGGCACAGAGTGGGAAGGACAAGATGGGAGAATGATGGAAGAGGGGAGATGAGGTCCAGTCACTGACCCAAAGCCAATTTCTTCAAAGCTGAAAGAGAACATTTCATTTATATATATCTGCCCTTCAGAAAACAAAACAAGTGAGGTATGGAACAAAGGACAGAAGTGCTGGGGAAGGAGAGTCATGTACACGAAGCCTGCAATTAAAAATGGAAAAGGGGAACAAACTTTAAATTTCCAAATGACAGTAAGTTCCTCATCATTAGAAGGTGAAAATCATGAAAAGAACAAAAAAAAAGACGTTGTAAAAATTAATGGAGGACAGGCAGTTGCTGCTGCTGCCATTAGCTCAGGTGATCCCCTGGGCAGACTGGTCAGAAGCCAGAAGGGGATATTCTGGGAAAAGACTGCTCTGTGTTTATTTGAACCACATAATCCCTAAACGGTTGTGGAGTCTCCTTCTCTGTAGAAGTTTAAAACCTACCTGGACATGTTCCTGTGCTGCTTGATCTACTTGATCCTGCTGTGACAGGAGGACTGGACTAGATGATCTTTCAAGATCCCTTCCAACCCCTAATGTTGTGTGATTCTGTGAACATTAAATAATTCTCAGCACAATATTATACACAGCATCATATTCTCTCTGATGCTTTGTATCAGAAACCAACACGAAGACACCTTGTGCTTTTCTACTAACTAGAAGCTCTCTCATAAAACTATCGGGTAGCAGAGTCTAGATTTTACTACTTCAGAGGCAGATTTGCCTCCATGATGTTTTTGGAGCTTGAGTTGCCTTTTCATGTGCTCTACATCATTCCTTCCCAGAACATATTCTGTAAGATACAGAAAATTACTCGAATACATTTTGCTATACATTCCCATCACAATCTCAGTTGTTTCTATTCCAAATTTTAACTACAGAGCAACATATTAAAATTGTACAGTGTAATTTTGGAAACCAACCTTGTACATTAAAAGCACAGTAGACTTTATAGAGGAGACTAGTTCCTAGAGCTTTCCATCACAGTCCCAAATTCCTTCAGATTTTGTACCTTCACAATGTAACAAGAGACATCTTTCTCCCCATAATGTTCCCCCCTACTAAAGGTCAGCATTAACATTATGGAATTGAAGTACTTTGGAAATAAGTTTGAAATACGTAGGTGGAAGTTCAGATACTCACACTGCATCGTCGATCTTTCCTGCAAATTCTGCTCTATCTCCTCCTTCGTAATTCCCAGTGAAGATTCATCTGCTACTATCAAATCTACTGGCTGACTAAGGTTTTCACAGCTATTCTTTATCCTTTCTTTCATTTCTCATTCTTATTTAGTTATCAGCACCCAAATGCACTCAGATGAGCTAAACACAGAGAGCTCAGCACACTCTACCTCCTCTTTGGTCATCAAAACGGGGCCAGAGACTAAAACAGCTAATAGCTCTGATGAGGACACATTGCACTGGGTTAGCTATCTTTGTGCATTCAACTGAGGCAAAAAAAAAAACCCCTACAGACTAGTAAATCATAAATTTTGAAAGATACTGAAATTGAAATAAAATTCATTTCAGGCAGGAACAATTTATACTCATTAGGCAGATCAGCCAGTTTATGCCAAAGCATTACTTTCAGAAGAGCTATGGGGAGCTCTGGGTGACTTTCATCTTGTGGAAAATATTTGCATTTCCAATATTTTTCTTTTTGGGTCTGAATGGGTAATTTTGTTTAGCGAGGATATTCTTTCTCAATCCCAGGACAAGAAATAATCACAAGTCACTGTAAAATATACAGGTGCAGACAACAATTATAATCAGCACATGGTGATCCAGACAGACCTATTTTTACTGACACTAATTACATTGAGTTTTGTCAAGCAACACCCAGACTCCTTCTTTGTGAGTTGGTTTGTGTGAGCGTTCTGGATGTGGCAAGCACAAATTATCACAGAATATGAGGGATTGGAAGGGACCCCAAAATATCATCCCGTTCAACGTTCCCGTCACAGCAGGATCACCTAGATCAAGTCGTAGAATCATAGAATCACACAGTCGTATCCACACAGGAACATATCCAGGTGGGTTTTAGACATTTCCAGAGAAGGAGACTCCACAACCCTTCTGGGCACCTGTTCCAGTGCTCCATCACCTTCACTGTGAAGAAGAACCTCCTCTGTTCCAGCTCTTGTCCTATCAGTAGATGACACAGAGAAGAGCCTGGCTCCATCCTCCTGACACTCACCCTTCACATTAATGAGGTGACCCCTCAGTCTCTTCTTCTCCAAGCTCAAGAGACCCAGCTCACTCAGCGTTTCCTCATAAGGGAGGTGTTCCACTTCCTTCATCATCCTCATTGCTCTACACTGGACACCCTCCAGCAGCTCCTTCTTGAACTGAGGGGCCCAAAACCGGATCAGATGTGGTCTCAGTTATGCAGAGTAGAGGGGCAGAAGAACCTCTCTCAACCTGCTAACCATCCCCCTTCTGATTGTGTAAAAGAGTGCCATGACAGGAAAAGGATTTGATTACTAATGTTTGGATAAGGATCCCCTGAGCCATCTCTCTTCTGTAGGAATGGTGTTAAATATTTGGCTGTGGGATGACATGTTCTGCATAATTTAAACTGCTCTATTTTACTGGGCACACAACATACATCCGCCTGCAATTCATTAGTTCCCATGCACACTTTCAGCCAGCATTAAATATACATGTGAGAAGAGCTGCTGCTGTGACCACCAGTCTCTCCTCTCCTCATTACTTACTTTATCATTTTATTGTTGGCTTGGCTATTACTCCGGCTACAAACCAGCCCTTCCGTGGGTTTGTGAGCCGAGGAAGCCTCAAAGGCTCAGTATTTGATCTCTTATGTCTGCACTGTCTTCAGTGCTGGCACATCAGTGGAAAGCCCAGTTCATGACTCCAAAGACAGCTTCCATCCCTCCCTGTCTGAGTGAAACCTATCAGCTTGGTCTGAGCTTATTCTATTCATTGAGAGTCAGGAGGGAGCAAGGAGATGATAGGATGTAAAAGGAGACACAGTGAACAGGAACATTCAGCATCTGTCTAATGAAGACACACAGTGCCCCTGCACAGCAACAGACAGGCTTCCCTTGCCTCAAATAACACTGAGGAGACAAAACAGAGAGGTCCTTCAGCTGATTAAGTCATTTTGGCCCTTTTACAGAAGACTGATGAATTACTTTTGACATGTGTTGAAGGGGGTGAGATGTAACTGGATGTGTGGAATGCCTGCTTCCAAAACACAACTGAGTATCACTCCCTGCTTTCCAGAGCCATGACCAATTGCTTTGACTGCAGCTCCACTCCAAAAACATGATTAGGTAGCACCTACTTAATGGCTTTAAATTGTCATCAAGGCTTTCTTTTTGTCCCATCAAACTGCCCAGGTTTTTAAACAAAGTCTTACATTAGAAGACTTTGTTTAAATCCATCTCAGAATCAGAGAATCACAGAACATTTGGGATCGGAAGAGACCTCGAAAGATCATCTAGTCCAACCTCCCTGCCAGAGTACTCTATTTTTCATTTCCAAAATGAAAGGCTCAATAGTCAAGTTCTCCCTGGAAAGAAAGAACAAGCCCTCCAGTGAGAGATCAGGACACATGAGGAATTAATGTATAATTAACATAAACTCCTGCCAAGTGTAACAGACATGACAGGTAAAAGCACAAGGTATAGAAAAGCAAACAACAGGGTCTAGCATCACTGGGGACATGTCAATAGAAGTTGATGTTTATACCAGTCACTGTCTCCAGGAGACAGGCAGTACAACACAGTCCTTTCCCACTGCAGTTTGCATGAGCCTACAGGGATGCCCTACAAACACTAAGTACATACAAAATAAGATTAAATAAGCCAGCTGTAATTACTTCTGTCCAAATCAAGTTGCACTAGCAGAACACAGCTCTGTAATAGGGCAGTCAATGTCAGAGTATGTTCCCACACAGTTCATAACCCATCTCTGCTCTCCTCAACAGAGAAGAAAGCCAGAAAATAGAAACTGTTCTGCCAGAATGAGAAACCAGGAGGCAAAGATAAGTAGATGTATGTTTTGGGTTGTTTTCTTTAAAAAACTCATAATGATTACAGAATCATAGAATCACTGAGCTTTAGGGATTTGAAGGGACCTCGAAAGATCATCTCAGAGAATCACAGAGTCACAGAACATTAGGGATTCGAAGGGACCTCGAAAGATCGTCTACTCCAATCCCCCTGCCACAGCAGGATCACCTAGAACAAGTCATAGAATCATAGAATCTTTAGGGATTGGAAGGGACCCCAAAAGATCATCTAGTCCAATCCCCTTGCCACAGCAGAGTCACCTAGACCAAGTGGCACAAGAACATGTCCAGGTGGGTTTTAAATGTATTAGGAATATTTGCACCACTTCAGTAGCAAATCCAGAGAGAAAATGAATGAAAAGTATCACAAGAGGATGTGAAAATGGAAGACTGTAAAGACAATGAAGTATTTGGACCACCTTGATCGGCTGCCAGAAAGCCTTTAGCTCAAACCACCTATGAAGACAGCAGTGCTCTAACAGGAGAGGACCCAAGGACTCCTAGATAATTATACCAGTGTCAGAGAAATGAAACATAAAAGCTAGTTAAGGTCCAGCTGCAAGCTTGACAACATCCCTTCTCTAAGTCTTATAATCTTTAAAAAAAATTCAGCTGAAGGTATTTGAACTGGAAAATTAGGTTCACATGTCCCAGATACTGAGAAGAAGAATCCCTGAGTTGTCAGGATATGCACAAGTAGATTTCATTGGGTAAAGAGTTCCTGACAAGCTTGTTAAGGCACCAGCAGAAAGAGATAATAAGATGTCTTTTACCCTTCTCCATGAGCTGCTGTTGTGTGAGGGGAGGACAGGCTCTGGAGTCCACCGCCGGGTTAACAAGCAGAACAGCTGGACTTCCAACATGTCCTTTGCAGCAGGACTGGAAAAACTCCTGCACAAGAGCAGAACACTGCTGTTAAGAACTGAGAAACCACTGCTCCAGCTTGTGTGCAATAAAAGTGACTTCTCATAACAGAATCATAGAAGCATTCCGGTTGGAAAAGACCCTTGAGATCAAGACCAATCGATCTGCACTGTTCTGAATGAAGTGTATGGTCCCACCCTCCAGAGCGTGAGAGCGTTTGGGTGCACATCTGTGCATGCCTGTAGGGTGGAAATCAAATTGCCTGAAGACAGACATCCAGTGCGATTGTAGGTGCTGTGGAGTGTCTGAGACACTTGCACACGGCCAAGAGAAACAACCCTCTCCAGCTACAGACTGGGGGATGAGTGGCTGGAGAGCAGACTGGCAGAGAGGGACCTGGCAGTACGGGTTGACAGTCCATTGAACAGGAGTCAGTAGGGTGCCCAGGTGGCACAAAAGGTCAGTGGCATCCTGGCTTGGATCAGCAATAGTGTGGCCAGCAGGACTAGGGAAGTCATTCTCCCCCTGTACTGGGCATTGGGGAAGGCTCCCCTCAAGTACTGGGGGCAGTGCTGGGCACTTCAAGAAACAGATTTAGGGGCTGGGTCAGGTGCAGAGGAGCAACAGAGCTGGAGAGAAAATCTGATGAGGAGAGGCTGAGGGTGTTGATCCTGGAGAAGAGGAGACTCAGCAGGGACCTTCTCCCTCTCTCCAACTCCCTGAAGGCAGGTTGTAGTTAGGTAGGGCTCAGGCTCTTCTCCCAGGCAACTAGCAACAGGATGAGAGGGCAGGTCCTGAAGCTTTGCCAGGGGAGGGTTAGGTTGGATGATAGGAAGCCCTTCCTCCTGGAGAGGATTATCAGACACTGGAACAGACTGCCCAGGGCAGTGGTGGAGTCCCCATCCCTGGAGGTGTTTAAGGACAGCCTGGTTGTGGCATTTAGTACCCTGATGTAGGCGATTGTGGTGATGTCAGATGATAGGAGGGATGTGATGATCTTAGAGGTCTTTTCCAGCCTGTGATTCTCGTATGTGTGTGAGACACAAAGTTTGCCAACAGACCTTTGGCCTTCTGTGTCATCACAAGAAGATGCAGTCCAGCACAGAAAAAAGGCACTAGATGACTATCCTAGAAAAGTACTACGGCAGTAAAAGCTCAAAGGATTATCACAGAGAAAATTTTAATCCCACACAGGATGAACACATGTTGCTCTGCTTTCACTGAGGCATGGTTAAGCACTGCTGAAGTGGTGGGAACATAAAATACTATGCTCCAGAGAAGCAAACTCGGGCATCTTCAGTACTGTGTCCAGTTTGGGGCACAAGAGAGATGTGGAGGTGCTGTAGCAGGTGCAGAGAGGAGGACAACGAAGCTGGTGAAGGGCCTAGAAAATAAATCTTATGAGGAAAGACTGAAAGAGCTGGGGCTTTTTAGTTTGAAGAAGAGGAGGCTGGGAGGAGTCCTCATCACTCTCTACAACTACCTGAAAGGATGTTGTGGAGAGGTAGGTGCTGATGTTCTCTCACAAGCAATTAGTGGCAGAACAAGAGGGGATGGGTTCAAGCTACAACAGGAGAGGCTTAGACTGGATATTAGGAAGAATTTTTCACAGAAAGGGTGGTCAGGCACTGGAAGGGGCTTCCCAGGGAGGTGGTTGAGTCGCCATCCCTGGATGAGTTTAAAAATCGTTTGGAAGCCGTGTTGAGGGATCTGGTTTAGGGGAGAACTTGTAAGGTAGAGTAGATGGCTGGACTCGATGATCCTGGGGATCTTTTCCAACCAGAGTGATTCTGTGATGTACACAACTGTTCACATTGACTGACACCTAACAGACTGGGTTTCCTTAGACTATACATACAGCCATTGAATTTGCAAACTGCATCTCAGGAACATTTTCCTCTGAGATTCACTCTCTATTCTAAATTCATGCAGCTAATGATATCAGGCGATGGACACGCTGATCACTGCTTTTGATGCATTAATACAATGAAATAAGGAATAACACACAGATATAACCATGCAACTCACCAAGCAACTGAGAAAGAAAGTATTGTAACCCTGGGTTATTGCATAGAGCCTTAAAAAATAAGGCTTTGCTCCACATAAGCACTTAAAAACATGTTGCATCTTAACTCTAAAGATTTAGCCTAAGTTAAAGTGCTTATTATTTTTATTTTCTTGCACTTTTTTTCATTTATTTGTATGTACTAGATGTGTCTGGAAGCTTCATGGGGCTATAAACACTTTGCAGGAGTTTTGTACTGCACGTATCTCATACTATGACAGACTCAAGGGCAATTATTTGAAATAGATGCCCAATTCCAGCTTTGGGTTGGTGTTAGGGCTCAGCATAGCCAAAACCAGAACACAAAGGCCTCAGAGAACCCCAAGTTAATGTCACAGCATCACAGAACATTAGGGATTGGAAGGGACCATGAAAGAGCCTGGAATGTGTTGCCCAGGGAGGTGGTTGGGGCTCCATCCTTGGAGGTGTTTAAGGCCAGGCTGGATGGGGCTCTGGCCAGCCTGGTCTAGGGTGGCGTGTCCCTGCCCCTGATGGGGGGGTTGGAACTGGATGATCAGGTGGTCCCTTCCAACCCTGAGTGATACTGATTCTATAAATTCTCCAATGAAGAGATCCTGCTGTGGTAGGGGGATTGGACTAGATGATCTTCCAGGGTCCCTTCCAGTCCCTAATGATTCTATGATTCTAATTCTATGATTCTAGTCCAATCCCCCCACCACAGGAGGATGCTCTAGATCAAGATGGTCTCATTCTTTAACTATTTTCCATTACAGGCCATTCTGTAACTAAGGTGAAAAATCCTACTGGTGTTTCCCTTAACATACAAAAAGCTGAATATTCCTCTGTAGAGGAATGTCACACAATCACAGAACATCAGGGATTGGAAGGGACCTTGAAAGATCATCTAGTCCAATCCCCCTGCTACAGCAGGATCACTTAGATCAAGTTGCACAGAACCACATCCAAGAGGGTTTTGGTCTTCAGAGGAGACTCCACAAATGCCTTGGGCAGCCTGTTCCAGTGCTCTGTCACCCTCACTGCAATGAAGTTCCTTCTCATATTTACGTGGAACTCCTCTGTTCCAGCTGACACCCCTTGTCCGTCATCCTATCAGCAGATGACATTAACAAGAGCCTGGCACCATCCTCCTGACACCCACCTTTCACATATTTGTAGACATTAATGAGGTCACCCCTCAGTCTCCTCCAACTAAAGAGACCCAGGTCCCTCAGGTGTTCTACTCCCTTCTTCATCTTTGTTGCTCAACGCTGGACTCTCTCCAGCATCTCCATGTCCTTCTTGAACCGAGGGGCCCAGAAAAGAAGATTGCATTGTCTAGTCCATCATTGGATCATCTAGTCCAATCCACCCTGCCACAGCAGGATGACTTATATGTAGAGGTCTCTTCCAACCTTGGTAATACTGTGATACTGTGATACTGTGATAGAGCTCCCAAAACTGACAATTAAATTCTAACACTACCTGTGCTTCAAGTATGGCGCTTCCCTCATTACCAACTTCTTTTTAAGCTGAAAAATATTCATCCTGCTTTTTACTAATGTGAAAATGGCTGGAGGTAAGAGCTTTTCCCAAACAGATACAACCTGAATTCCTCACCTGCGACTACAGTCCTAAAACCTGGCATCTCTGCAGCTGCAGAGAGGATGCTGATAACAGTGGTACGTTTTCAGTAGCTGCACTGAGCAAGTTGTTTTGTCCAGACTTGTCTATTGTGTGCAGTAAGTTCAGTCCTACAAAAATTGAGTCATTACTGGAACTCCAGGAGTCGGGAGTACTGTTGCCAGACTGCTAATTAATTTTGCCTCTGAAACTTTTGGCAATAATTGGATCAGAGAGCGACACATGCATCGAAAAGCAAATGTATCCTTGTGAAGCTGTTTGGCCCCAGAATTTTCTTAATCTATTATTAGGAAGCTTTATTTTGGAAAGGCAGGATAACTCATGCTCATGCCCTTTATTATACAAAGCACAGGCTATTTTTAAAGAACTGCTTCTACCCACTGCTGCTTCAGAAGACATTCTTACACTTGATGGCCTGTCTGAATGGTGTTAAAAGGTGATTTCTGCGATTATAACAGCCGTTCCTCTCAAGAAAACACATTCCCAGTCCAGCCACCAAAATAAAGGTAATGGAACAAAAAAAAAAGTGAGAAAACTGTGGAGAAAAATAGGATGGGAAATGAAAAGAAGTAGTTGATCAAAGACATCTCGTTAGTTGCCTTCTGTTCAACAAAAGCCGTTCAATTATTGGCATTCTCCAGAAGTAAACTGAACAACCTGAAAGGTTTTCTATCTGTTGGCCATTCTGATGGGACTGTATACCTTATTTTCATCAGAACAGCACCAGGAAGTTTCAATGAATACAAAGTCTTACTGCTTAGATGCAATATAATCACAGAAAGCATCCTCAGATCTCCTTCTCCTTTCTTTACCCTAGTCAGAAAGTAAACAGTTATAGGAGAACAATGGCTTGGGGAAAGGAAGAAAATCTCACAGGGCAAGTTTGCATCTGAAAGCAAAGCCTTGTCTTTCCCAGATCTGATGAGGAGAGATTGAGGCTGTTTAGTTTGAAGAAGAGGAGGCTGAAGGGAGACCTCATTGCTCTCTGCAGTTATCTGAAAGGACACTGTAGAGATGTTGGTGCTGGTCTCTTCTCACAGGTAGTTAGTGACATAACCAGAGTGAAGGGCTTCAAGCTTCAACAGGGGAGGTTTAGACTGGACATCAGGAAGAAATTCTTCCTGGAGAGAGTGGTCAGGCACTGGAATGGGCTGCCTGAGGTGGTGGTTGAGTCCCCATCCCTGGATATGTTTAAAAGCCACTTAGATGTGGTGTTGGGGGATCTGGTTTAGAGGTGACCTTGCAGAGCAGGACTGATGGTTGGATTCAGTGATCCAAAGGGTCTTTTCCAACCTGCATGATTGTATGATTCTATACTCCTATTCACTCAATTGTATGAAAAGCCTGCAGGATAAACATCTAGCACATCTTCAGGCCACTTTGCAGTCTCCTTGCCCTATACAGTGGTGTGTACATACATAGTAGTGCATCCTCCAGTAGTCCTAACCCTATGTTGTTCATGGCAATCATAGAATCATAGAAGGGGGAAAGGCTGAGGGAGCTGGGTCTCTTTAGCTTGGAGAAGAGGAGACTGAGGGGTTAACACACCTTGCACAGAATATGATAAGTTTAGCAGTTCCTGTGCTGCAGAAGAGGCCTGATTCCATTTTATCTCTAATGCACATGGCTCAACACCGCTTTTTTCTGCTGTTGACCCTGCAAAGCCTGATACAGACTTTACTTTAAAGGCACTGTAACTGTAAGGTGGGGTCCTAGTGTGCACCCTGAGCTATCAACCTCTTCTGACTGGCAGGACTGGCTTCTCTAACAGAAATCTATTTGAAACCTGTGCCCACTATAGCCTTAACTCTGCAGCAGACACTGTGAACACTTATCAGGAAAGCACAGCTTTCAAAAATAACTCCCATATTAGCAATCAGCTCACATGTGGGCAATGGACACAAAAAAAAAAGGGGGAGGAAAATTAGCTGTCTCATATGACCCAACAGTAGAAGTGGCATTTGAACTCCAGGCCAGGCTCATGGTGGCCTTCAGGCCAGGACACAAAGCCATATCCCACTACAAGCACCAAACAGCCCTCTCAAGTCCTTTTAATGTTTCAATAATGCAGAACACAGACCTCTCAGAGAACTTCCCTCTGATCAGCACAGCAGTCTGAGCCCCACAGTTCTATGCTGTTGCCACACGCCAAAATGCTTTTGGTCTCCAAGGGAAGGAGAAAAGAAGATCAAAGCCTAGCCCCACTACATGAGGATCCCCGAAGTGAATTTGTTATCATCCCATGTCCCATCTTTTACCTTGAAGCACAGAACAAATGAGAAAGGCACGAAAATTATGACTTAATAGAGTATTTAATTAGCAATCAGCTGGCTCTCATCCAATAAATTTTTCCAGAGATTGTATAACTTTTTGGAAAACACAGTTAACCCTCTCTGCTACAATGTACTCATTGCTTAATTACTTCTTGAAGCCTTTGGTAGCAACTCATTTTGACAACTTTGTACCCAGAAGGAGAATTTCCCTCATGCTCATCCATAAAGTCACCACACAGCTTTGAAACCTCGTGCTGGCATGTACAGAAGCAGCAGAAATACTTCGGGAGTACTGGGGTCACAATGCCTGGTCTTCTCCATTGCACTATGCTTTGTTGAGTCAGAGGGTAGAGGGTTGTATTTGCCTTTGGTCTACCTTAAGCCTAGTCCAAAGAGGCTGCAGTGTGTGAGCAATGACAATTCTGATATTACAGAATCACAGAACATTAGGAATTGGAAGGGACCTCAAAAGATCATCTACTCCAATACCCCTGTCACAGCAGGATCACCTAGACCAAGTTGCACGGGAACATGGCCAGGTGGGTTTTAAACATCTCCAGAGAAGGAGACTCCACAATTCCCCTGGGCAACCTGTTCCAGTGCTCTGTCACCCTCACAGTGAAGAAGTTCTTTCTCATGTTGATGTGGAATCTCCTCTGTCCCAGCTTACAAAAAACTTGCTATATTAAGCAGTGTTCAGAAACCAAAAGTGAGACAGACCCTCACTGTGAAGAAGTTCCTTCTCCATACAATCCAGGTTATGTTCAAAGCTTCCATGTCAGTGAAATATTGATGAGACAGTCTTTATATTTTAGAAAGTTTTATAAGGAGGATGGCACAATCCTTGAATTTGAAGACCCTAGATATTTTCGATGTGCTTGGTTTATTCCTCTTAAGCACCTCTGTCAATACTACAAATATCCAAAGAGCTGCATTTTCCATCATAAATCTTTTTAAATTTAAAAGAAAAGCACAAGCTACAGAATTGCTATTTATGGGAGCAGAGGTAAAACTAGTCTGGAACTATCAAGTCACTGCATCTTCTGTTGAGAGTGTACTTGCTATATCAACAGACCTAAGAAAGCTGCAAAGCATTGATGCTTCCCTCCTGTTTTCCATCATTATGCTTCAACTCTGTACTCAGAAGGAAGCTGAATAGAGGGGTCAGAGTTGCACATGATGTTTTAACTAGGACTGGCTTTCCACCCAAGCAAAAAAACTATTAAACCTATTAAAACACTTGGTTAAAAGTACCAAATTCTTCCTGCAATTGCTCAACCACAAAAGAGAAGTGATCCTGTCCGGCTTGGCCGAGGTGATCCTGCTGTGGCAGAGGGATTGGACTGGATGACCTTTCAAGATCCCTTCCAATTCCTAATGATTCTGTGATTCTATGACTGCATCTAGATCATTCTGCTGCAGCAGGGGGATTGGACTGGATGATCTTTCGCGGTTCCTTCCAATCCCTAATGTTCTGTGATTCTGTGATTGAAAGCAAACTCTTATAACGACTAGTAGCACGTTGTCTGAGAGAGCCCAACAGGGTGAAACCGCTGACATCAAGTTATTTAAACAACAAAAGAGGAAAAGGTTGTAAGTGTGACACCAAACATGCCTCTCGTGGTCTGGGGTTAATTGGAGTGAAGGCAAAGGCTTGGGCTCTCCATTGTGCTTGAGCTGACAAAGACCACAGGCAGCAAAGAGCGCCGTAAGAGGAGCTGGGCATGCCAGCAGGACAAAAAGGTCATCTATAATGTTTAGGCTGCCGGCACTTTTAAGTGCTAAGAAAGCTAAGAAAGAATTTGCTCTGGAAATTTTGAGGCCGGAAGATACTCACTACTTTAAGATACAGCACTTTATTCCTTTAAAAGTAAATAGAGTCAGTTGAGCTGAGTCTTGACCATTTGTATGTTTCCCAATATTAATAACAAATAATTCCAAATGAATACATCTTAAACAAAACATAATCCTTTCAGCTTGCTGCAGCTTGATGATAAAAGTGAGAATAATGGAAAAATGAGTGTTTACCGGCTCCGTTTGCATCTTTAAACAAAAGTACCGTCTCTAACATTACAATTTCACATCACATTTCCATGCATCAACCTCCAGTCAAAAAAATGAGCAACCTTTCAGCTATAACAAAACTGGCTGAAAGGTCACCCTCTCCCTAATCTATGGCTAAATAGATTTAATCTTCTCAGTCTAGTATTACAGCCAGAGCAAAGTGTTTATGATCAATCCAATTAAAATGGTAATTTCAGGGGGGCTGGCAGCTCTCCTGGACTGTAAAGGTTCCAGTTTATTTGAAATCCCATGGCATAAGGTAATAATATGGGATGTTCACTGGTTTGTCACCATGGTAATTTTCCGTGCTAGTACATGGGAAAGCTTGCACATACAGAACTGCGGATAAGGCACGAGAAGAAGAGTTAAAACGTTCAATTTTAGTTTCATTAGCAGACCCCACTGAAAACACACGGCTAAGATCTAAAGATCATTGCAGTACAGACCAGCGAGAGCACCGCGTTAATCACAAGGAGCTCTGACTCAAGGATTCTGTTCCGCTTGCCGAAGTGAGCGTCGTCTTGGGTCAGACAAGATCACCCAGCCCCTTAGAACAAGTCATTGGAATGACATCATTATTTTTGCTCTTGCAGAGTTTGATAGCAAATCAGGCCCTGAAGCAAGGCTTTGCCTCCAGTTGCAATTATATAAACTTCACAGTTTTTACCACAAGTCCTTCCTGAAAGGTTTTGAGATAAGCCATGAGCATCAACCGGTAAGCAATTGTCATTACAAAGATCTATTAATAGATAAGGGTTTTTTTTTAAAACAATCCAAAGCAAGGAAGGGGAAAAAACCCACCAACAAAAATTTCCACCAAAAACATAGACAGAAGATGCTCTTCCCATTCAGCAGCGACACACTGGGCATTTGAAGGGATTTTGAAGGGAAGCTGTCAACCTGAGGTTTCATTTCCTTCTGATTACTTCAGACATCCCCTGAAGCCAACGGAAAGAATGAACATCTGGAGGGTTTCAGCATTCCTTGCTCTCCTCAAACCTTCTCTACTGGGGTGGCAAATCTACTTTGTGGATTTGGCTGTCTCCGCTCGGTTCCATGTCTGGCTGATGGCAAACACGTCGTCACTGAGTGCTCCGAGGCTGAACAGTCGCACGCCTTCCCTGGCTGTGCAGAAAGCAACGCTGTTCAAAGACCATGTTGCTGGGCAAGTCTCAAGGAAAAGTCAAGATGGTTAATGCCATCTGTGTTGTTCTGTCCCAGGTCTGCCAGAACGGGCCTTCAAAAGAAATATTAGTAAATGAGAGGAAAGGCCTCCCAAACGACACTGTGATTTTTTTCAGTAACATCTTCTAGGCAACACATAGGGCTTAGAGGCTGCTGCACTCAGACTTCAGCAAACTGACAGAGAGAGTAGTTTCTCACTGAATCCTGAAGGCGGTCAAGCGACATAACTGCAAATTCATGAACATAATTTTGAAAGTCACATCTCCATCCTGCTTACACTGCAGTCTCCGCTGAAACTGAAGCCTGGCTAGATGTAGCTGTCTCAGCCTTCACCTAAGTAGCTGAGAGCCTTCAGCTGCAGGGTGAAAAAAAGCTCAATCCAGACTGCAAAGCCCTTCTGAAAAGCAGAGCAAATATTTAGGTTGCTGGCTTGCACTGCAATCAGCACTGCGACAGCCAAGAGTGCCCAAGCCAACCCAATGTCATTACACACCGAAAGATCTTAGCGATACAGTGCTGACCTACCGCTGCTCTTGATGTACCCAGAAACACACTGCCTGCAGAGCTCACTCTGTCAGCAGGGACAAAGGGGAAAGAGAAAGAAATCCATGCCAGTTTGCCACACGAAGACATGTGCAGCCAGCAGAGCAAGGGAATGGCAAGACCTTTCCTTTTTAATGTCACTAAACACAGAGGGAGTAAAAAAAGAGGGTTATTTTCTGTTAAACTTTTAGAAATGTAAGCAAGCAGTTAGTGAAGCAAAGGATGAACACCCATACCTAACAACTTACTAATTCCTTTGTGGAAGCCAGTAAATGTCAGAGCAAGCTCGCAGCAGCAACACCTCCAGCTGGGCACCGGGACCAAGAAGCGCCGTGGGGGGCTACCTATTTCACAAACCCTTTAGCTGCCTTGTTCAGTGACAACCTCTTTGAACACTCAGGAATTGTATGAGATGCTGGATATGGTCTTGAGTTGAAGACACACAGAGAGGACTCTGGCTGAAACACAAACCAAATCCAAGGAAAGAATTACTGTCCTGGTAATGAATTAAATGCTACTTGGTCTAGGGGATCCTGCTCTGGCAGGGGGATTGGACTGGATGATCTCGTAAGGTCCCTTCCAATCCCTAAGGTTCTGTGATTCTGTGATTTAAGAAACACACATCATGAGCACAGCTCTTGAAACCACTGCTCTCAGCTTGCTGCAGTCACTTGGCTCCGATGGTCTCCAGAAGGAGCCCAGTGGAACAAATCAACTTACTCTCATTCTTAGCACCATTATTTTTTAAGGTGAAGGAAACACAACAACCAGAACAAAATGTAGACCAAGGAATGGGCAGCTGCAAAAGGAACAGAGGAAAAGTATGAAAAGGGCAAATGACTTCACTCAGTAAGTCTGAAGCACTCTGAAACTAGTAGCACAGGCACTTTCTTATTTAAACATGCCCAAAGCAGCACATCTACATTCAGCGTCAGTCAGAGCTATGGAGACAAACCAGACGTCTCCCCAGTGAAGAACTAGATGATCTTTTGAGGTCCCTTCCAACCCCTNGCAGGAGGAAGCAAGATATTCTTAGTCAGATTATAAAATTGAAAAGCTCATGTGGGAGATCTTTTTAAAGAATTTTTTCTTCCACAGAAAAAAGTCACCCTCTGCTCCGTGTAGCAGGAAGATACAGCTGTAGTTAAAAGAAGGAAGTTAAGAATATCCCAGAGTTTAGACAGGACTTTTTTTCTGGCATTTAAAGAATTTTCTCTTTCCTTCCTTTTTTCTAACAGTAGGTTAATCTGCCAGTTTTGTTCTTCTGGAGTTTATCATTCCCTGAGTTACCATGTTTTCAAGTGCTGAGTATACGGATAATTATTCCCATGGCTGCTTGGACTCAAGTATTGATAAAGCTTTGACTGGTTTGAAGCACATTCTGTTTCGTATGCTGATACATCTTCACAGCCCTTTGTTGAAGAGCAACGTTTTCCACACAGAAGCAGAGAGCTCAGAAGTGTAATTTCTGAGATTATTGCACGTTTGAACAGCCACGTAAACAGAACCACCGTGCCTGCCTTCAGTATTCACCTAGGACTTCGAATGTTTGCCAGCTGGAAAACAGGAAAAGACAGGGCTGGAAATGGATCGAAAAAACTCCACTGCTTTATAAGAAATGTTTGTTGGCACTACCCGGAGAACATCCTCAAGCTCCAGGGAGCAAAAATAAAATCCAAGCAGAAATATATTGAAAACATTAAATTTGATGGAACCTTGTGGATTTGGGGATAAAACCCAACCAAGTAATTTGGACTCAGACCAGAANACGTCTCCCCAGTGAAGAACTAGATGATCTTTTGAGGTCCCTTCCAACCCCTAATGCTCTGTGATTCTGTGACAGTCTTTGCTGTGGTACTGAAATTTTAGACATTAAGTAGCTAAAGAAACTCTGTAGATGCAGCTCTTCATTGGTTTTGGTTTTCTTTTTGCAGTGATTGGCCTTGGCTGAAAAATATATATATATATATAAAATAAATAGTAACTCACATCCCAAACTCTCAAAGCAATTAAATGAACCCAAAAACATTTCTGTATCTCCGTGTTACTTCATTCCAACAGGATCTGCTGCTGCTTCTATTAATACAAGTCCTGTGGGGGGGGGGGGGGAAAAC
>VXBP01000536.1:44256-88010 GCA_013400115.1 Rhinopomastus cyanomelas
TAACAACACAAGGGCTAGCTTCTAATCAGCTGAAAAATTGCAGGAGGAAGCAAGATATTCTTAGTCAGATTATAAAATTGAAAAGCTCATGTGGGAGATCTTTTTAAAGAATTTTTTCTTCCACAGAAAAAAGTCACCCTCTGCTCCGTGTAGCAGGAAGATACAGCTGTAGTTAAAAGAAGGAAGTTAAGAATATCCCAGAGTTTAGACAGGACTTTTTTTCTGGCATTTAAAGAATTTTCTCTTTCCTTCCTTTTTTCTAACAGTAGGTTAATCTGCCAGTTTTGTTCTTCTGGAGTTTATCATTCCCTGAGTTACCATGTTTTCAAGTGCTGAGTATACGGATAATTATTCCCATGGCTGCTTGGACTCAAGTATTGATAAAGCTTTGACTGGTTTGAAGCACATTCTGTTTCGTATGCTGATACATCTTCACAGCCCTTTGTTGAAGAGCAACGTTTTCCACACAGAAGCAGAGAGCTCAGAAGTGTAATTTCTGAGATTATTGCACGTTTGAACAGCCACGTAAACAGAACCACCGTGCCTGCCTTCAGTATTCACCTAGGACTTCGAATGTTTGCCAGCTGGAAAACAGGAAAAGACAGGGCTGGAAATGGATCGAAAAAACTCCACTGCTTTATAAGAAATGTTTGTTGGCACTACCCGGAGAACATCCTCAAGCTCCAGGGAGCAAAAATAAAATCCAAGCAGAAATATATTGAAAACATTAAATTTGATGGAACCTTGTGGATTTGGGGATAAAACCCAACCAAGTAATTTGGACTCAGACCAGAACTCTCAGAAATAAATATTATCGCTCAGTACAGGATCAAAACCACGGTTGGTTCTGCTAGCAGGCAAGCAGAGGATGAGAGGACAAGCCTGAGAATTGAGGAATCAAGGAAGAGAGGAAGAAGGACGCACTACCAGCACGAAAACCTACAAAAGGTGTTCACCACCCCAATGTGGAAAGAACCTAACAGCATGAAGACCAAATGACTGAAGAGAGATTAAATGCACCTTAATGAGGCATCACAGAACATCAGGGATTGAGAAGGCCCTTGAAAGATCATCCAGTTCAATCCCCCTGCCAGAGCAGGACCATCTAGACCAAGTCACACAAGAACATATCCAGGTGGGTTTGAAACGTCTCTAGAGAAGGAGACTCCACAAGCTCCCTGGGCAGCCCCTTCCAGTCACCATCTGTCACCATCACCATGAAGTAGTTCCTTCTCATATTGATGTGGAACCTCCTCCGCTCCAGCTGAGACTCATTGCCTCTTGTGTTATCATTAGATGCCACTGAGCAGAGCCTGGCTCCATCCTCCTGACACCTACCCTTTCCATATTTATAAACATATTTCCATATTTATTGAGGTCACCCCTCAGCCCCCTTTTCTCCAAGCTGAAGAGTCTGAAGGCAGTGGCCATTCACCACCCCAGTGTGGAAATGATCTAACAGCACAAGGTCCAAAAGACTGAAGAGATATTAGACAACTGAGGGATGACATGATTAATGTTTAGAAACATTTGAAGGGAGGATGGAGCCAGGCTCTTCTCAATGTCATCTAGTGATAGAGCGAGGGGCAATGGGTGTGAACTGGAACAGAGGAGGTTCCATATGAATATCAGAAGGAACTTCTTCTCAGTGAGGGTGACAGAGCTCTGGAACAGTCTGTCCAGGGCAGCTGTGGAGTCTCATTCTCTGGAGAAGTTTAAGACCTGCCTGGATGTGTTCCTGTGTGACTTGATCTAGATGATCCTGCTGTGGCAGGGGGATTGGACCAGATGATCTTGTGAGGTCCCTTCCAATCCCTAATGATTCTATGACCTTTTATAGAGTAGATGGATTTGATACCCATGAGTGTCATTGGTATACATGGTAAAGAATCAGCATTTACCTCTTCCTAACAGCAATCTCAGCCCATTTACAAACAAATCATGCGAGCGAAACCACAAATGAAAAAATTCATGGGCTACATGTCTGAACTACTTATCACTTATAACCAGCCCAGCAACATTATTGTTTCAAAGCAGGCAAAAATGGACATCTTTATAAAATACATGCCCCAATAGCCAAAAGCTCCTCCAGTTTTACTTCACACATATGGCCTTTCAGCACTGTAATTTCTATTTCTACTGTTCACTTGCCCAGATGGGTTTTTACAATATCCTTCCCATTGCTCTCCAGGTGTTGAAATAAATAAAACACTTTATTTCTTGGAGATGAGGATAGAGTAGGCACCAGCGGAAGATGCCAGTAGCCATATTTTAGCGACAGCCATTACAAAAATATATTGCAATATTATTATTAAACACACCAAGCGACTCTGTGCATTATTCAGATGCCACGCATGACAAACACACCACAAAAACTACTCTCAGTGAACTACTGACATCAGCAGTTGACTGCAGTTAATGATTCCATCGCTGGGTCACGTTGAGTAAGGAAACTTACGGAGCATTAGCATCAGAAAGATGATTCGCCTGCCTTGCCCTGTGAGATAGACTGCAGCACTGTTATTAGCAACAGCCAGACCCAAAGTTTCTGCAGGCATAAACAGCCACCCCTTCACAGAGATGTGGCGAGCAGAGAGAGTAAGTTTGCTGCATGAATTATTTGTTGCAAACCGCTCATGACCTCTGGTCTACAGCAGATTAATTATTCACTCGACTTGTTCAGAATGAAAAAGGATGGAGCATGTGAGATGTGATCCTGAATCCTCAGCAGTCTCACACATGGTGGGCTCTGCCCACAATCACGAATTCTCCTGCATTACTAGGAGAATATTAAACACTTCCAGCTTACTATTTGAGGAACATCACACGATTAATGTTGGGGCTACTCTGGAACACACTTCTTAAGATGTGACACTGGTTTTATCCACTCTCTGAAAATATTTCAGAGTTGCTTATATCTCCTTGAGCATAGAGACTAAAGGGGTTGGTGGTTTTCAAGTTCTTTATCCCATACTGAAATTAATAAAATAACTCCACTAGTATTATTCAAAACCACACATCCACACAAACAATTAATTTCCAGTTTTTAACTGAAAAGCCCTAGTGGTTTATTAACAGGCAGAATCACAGAACCACAGAACATTAGGGACTGGAAGGGACCTCAAAAGGTCATCCAGTCCAAACCCCCTGCCACAACAGGATGACCTAGATCAAGTCTCAAAGGAACATGGCCAGACAGGTTTTAAACATCTCCAGAGAAGGAGACTCCACAACCCCCCTGAGCAGCCCCTTCCAGTGCTCTGTCATGAAGAAGTTCCTTCTTATATTGATGTGAAACCTTCTCTATTCCAGCTGCACACTGTTCCCCTTGTCCTATCATTAGATGATGCTGAGCAGAGCCTGGGTCCATCCTCCTGGCACTCATCCTTTCCATATTTATAAACATTAATAAGTTCACCCCTCAGTCTCCGTTTCTCAAAGTTCAAGAGACTCAGCTCCCTCAGCCTTTCCTCATCAGGGGAAGTTCTACTCCCTTCATCATATTCTGTGGCTCTACACTGGACTCCCTTAAGCAGTTCTGTGTCCTTCCTGAACTGAAGGGTCCAGAACTGGACACAAGATTCCAGCTGTGCAGATCAGAGAAGAAGCAAAGCCGTGAAATTCTTCACATAAAGTCTACCATGCAAAAGGCAATAAACTCATCTACTGGACTTCCAATCCATAGATCTCAAATGACTGCAATCCTGCAAGTTCAATTAATTGTTGATAGAAGTGTGTATTGGGGCATGAACATAACTTTTGAGAGGTTTCACAGAATCACAGAACATTAGAGATTGGAAGGGACCTCAAAAGATCATTTAGTCCAATCCCCCTGCCAGAGCAAGGATCATCTAGACCAAGTTGCTAAATCTGGTAACTTACACAGAAGTGTAAAGTTGATCAGTAAGTCAAAAAAGAATCTCAGAGTGTTCAAACATATAGGAAGAAACCCCAAAAAAAAAAGAGATTCAGCCTTAAAATATACGGTCTAACATGGTTTTTGAAGAACTAATGTAACACATAGCTTTGTTTCCGTTAGGGACCATAACCAGTGCTAACTGCCTCCAAATTCCCTCATTCTTTTGGAAAGACGAAATCTTAAATCTAAATTGCAATTTGGCATCTTCTTTCCTAAAAGGGCAGCTATGGTTTGGACAGAAATCGACAGTCAGAGCTGTAAAATCAGGCATTCAAAGGTTGCAGCATGAAAAAGTCTGAGGTCTACTGAGGAGGGTTAATCCCTTATCTGTTGAGGTGCTGTTCCTGGTGTTTTGGTTTTACACAGAAGACTAAAGCTAATCCCACACAGACATTATAATCTGAACGGGCAAAGGGAATCACACAAAGCACAGAGCAGTGAGATGTGCAAAGTGGACTAGCATTTGAATCTTGATGGAATGGGTGTTTTTTGTGTCAGTACAAGACAACTCAGCTCTTTTTTTAAGAACAATAACGCTTCTTGCAAGCAATGCTAATGCTTAACACCAGGTCACACGAACGTGAGTTTGAATGTAATGAGCAGTCAGTCAGTTGTATCATACAATGAAGTGCAGTCTTCTACACTATTACTATCACATTTGCCTTTGGACTTTCATATAACATGTAAACACGAAGACCTGGCTTAAAAGAAACACATTTTTGTTCCATTTAACTAACCATATTTACCAAGGTTTTTGAGTTTTGAACAAATGAATAAGCATAATCATCATAACTCCTCTATTCCACTGCTAAAAATGGCATTACAAGATGGGTAGCATGGCAGAGTGTCTAAATATATTTGTTCTCTTCATAGAATCACAGAATCATTCAGGTTTGAAAAGACCCCTGGAATCACCGAGTCCAAACATCAACCCTACTCTACAAGTTCAGCCCAAAACCACATCCCCCAACACCACATCCAAGGATGGGGACTCAACCACCACCCTGAGCAGCCCAGTCCAGTGCCTGACCACTCTCTCCAGGAATAATTTCTTCCTGATGTTTAATCTAAACCTCCCCTGTTGAAGCTTGAAGCCCTTCCCTCTGCTTCTGTCACTAACTATCTGTGAGAAGAGACCAGCACCAACAGCTACAGCTTTCTCTTAAACAAGGTTGTAATTAAATCTGGATGCTGCTAACATCCACACCTTCTAAAATATACTATGAAATTATACTTGGATAATGTGAGCTGGGACTGTTCAATTTGAGGAGAAGGAGGCTGAGGGGAGACCTCACTGCTCTCTCTACAGCTGTCTGAGAGGACATTGTAGAGATGTTGGTGCTGGTCTCTTCTCACAGGGAATTAGTGACAGTACCAGAGGGAAGGGCTTCAAGCTTGAACTAGGGAGGTTTAGAGTAGACATCAGGAAGAAATCCTTCCTAGAGAGAGTGGTCAGACACTGGAATGGGCTGCCCAGGGTGGTGGTTGAGTCACCATCCCTGGATGAGTTTAAATGTCGCTTAGATGTGGTGTTGGGGGATGTGGTTTTGGGTTGAACTTGTAGAGTAGGGTTGATGTTTGGACTCAATGATCCCAAGAGTCTTTTCCAACCTGAATGATTCTGTGATTCTATAATGCCTGTAACTGCAATTGTGTTTCTTACTGGTGTGGGACTGGTGTTTCTCAACAGCTCGCAAACAGCACACAATAAAACTACCTAAATACATTTATTTTTACAACATAAGTTTGCTAATTTCAAGCCACCTCGTGTTCTGAAATGGTTTCTATGGTTTGGCAGGGAGTCCTCAGCAACTTGACTCTTACAAACCAACTCATTGTCAAAAATACTCTCAGTGGTTCTGGGTTTATTTCTCAATTTCTGAGGAGGAGCAGGATGGAGAAGGAAACACACTCAAGTTTTCAATCTTTCCAGCAAATTAGGAATGACAAGTGTTTAATTTTTATGGAGCAGTATTGTTCTCACTGAAAGGACGATGACAATATCCAAGTCACTGTAGCTTTGCAAAGCATAAAGTGGCGTGATGGTTGCCATTTGGCATAATGCTCATTGCGACAGTATTCATTCACAGATGAGAGGTAATACTTTCCAGAATCATTTAGGGACGTATCATTTACTGATACTGCTGAGTAACAGCAGTGTTTTAATACAAAGCCATAGATATTCATTTCTCTTTCTTTTAAAGGTCCACATGAAAGGTCACACAAGTGAGACCACCACAACACAGGCATCTGTTTTTAATTTTGTCTAAGGCACTGCTGCAGGAAATAAATGTCTGAAGGCTTGGAGAATGAGAACAACAACTCGGGAGTGGCTGAACACACTGCGTGCTTGCACATGGCTGGTGCAGAAAGGTACTGAGCTTGATACGGTCAGCACATAATTCAGCATGTTCTCCAGAGCTTCAGGAAAGGCTGTGGATGCACTATTCCATGAGGCTCATGCCAGGAATTAAACAAGCCAGATTAAGACCTGACATTCATATCTCACACCCAAAGCAAGTACCATGAAGAATATGACACAGAATCACAGTATCACAGAACACTAGAGATTGGAAGGGAACTCAAAAGATCATCCAGTCCGATCCCCCTACTACAGCAGGATCACCTAGATCCAGTCACATAGGAACATGGCCAGATGGGTTTTAAACATCTCCAGAGAAGGAGAATCCACAAGCTCCCTGGGCAGCCTGTTCCAGTGCTCTGATACCCTCATCACAAAGAAGCTCCTTCTCATATTGATGTGAAACCTCCTATGTTCCAGCTCGTTTTGTCCCGTCATTAGAAGACACTGAGATGAGCCTGGCTCCATCGTCCTGACACCCACCTTTCACATATTGACAAACATTAACGAGGTCATCCCTCAGTCTCCTTTTCTCCAAGCTCAAGAGACCCAGCTCCCTCAGCCTTTCCTCACAAGGGAGATGTTCCACTTCCTTCATCATCTTTGTGGCTCTGCACTGGACTCTCTCCAGCAGTTCCGTGTCCTTCTTGAACTGAGGGACCCACAACATTATAAACGAGTTCTACACCTTGCTTACAGAAGGAAGTTTTAAAGGAATAGTGCTTTAAGCAAGGCCTGTCTGGTCAGCAAAGCCAGGAAAACAGTTTTAACTTGCTCTAAATGTCCTTTTCTCCTTTCTAAGTTGCTGTTTCTCCTTGAGATTTTAACAGTCCCAGGGACAGCTTCAGACCCTTCTCCGTGCTGTGTTTATTCAATACAAGACAGTTGCTGCATTGTGCGACTTATCACAATGAGCCCGCAAGACTTGCATGTTAAATATTGACTACCAAATAATCACAACAAGCCATTCACCACGAAAAGAGTGAAACAAGTGCAAAAAAACCCCACTCAAAAGACAACTGATAAGCTGTGTGAAAGCATTATCTCATCTCAAAGGACCATTCATAAATACAAACTTAAATTCATCGCTTGTTCCCTGAATTAGTGGCTCAGCTCCAAGAGATAAACTAATCAAATTATTATAGAAAGAAAATAAGACTCATTTTAAAATTCAGGCAGAGGTTCAAGAGACAGTTGCGGATTTCTCATCTTAACCTGGTTTCACAGTAATTCTGAGTTAAAACTCACTGAAGATGAAGACTTCCTCTTATTTAAGCCATCCTTCAGACATCCTATAAATACGTATTGTCTAGTCTTGCAAGCAGTTACCTTCTCATTTCCTTCGTATTGTCATTCATCACTGGCTCTAACGGTGTTTGGGTGGTATGAAAATGAGGCTGTGGCTTGGAAGACCACTGATTGCTCTGCTGGTGTTGGGGGCTCACTGCTAGCTAAGCAAGGCACCTAAAGCAGAAGGGAAGACACACATTTCCTGGTTAGGCACAAAATCCATTGAATTTGTAGACAGAATTTGACAACAACAGTAGAGGGTTGTATTTTTACAGAATGTAGTTAACCATGAAGTCAAGTTTACTTGATACTGATATAAAAGCCTCTCTAGCCATCACTTTGTCTAGGACTAGACCCCCTTGGGGGTGCTGATCGACAGCAGGATGACCAGGACCCAGCAATGGGCTGTTGTGGCCAGGAGGACCAATGGTGTCCTGGAGTGGATTAGAAGAGGGGTGGTTAGTAGATCTAGAGAGGTTCTCCTCCCAGGTCTTACCTCCCTGGTAAGACCACATCTGGAATATTGCATCAAGTTCTGAGCCCCTCAGTTCAAGAAGGACATGGAAGTGAAGATTAACAAATATATTTGTACAAAATCCCTGTCTCCAAAGCAAGCCTCACCAGCACTGAACTGTTTGACAGCTGCCTCTCCAGATTTTGATCTCCCAAACGTACGTATGTACACACACACACGGTTCCCCTCCATGTACTATGTAATTCCTGCCAGCAAATGAGTGAAGAGCAAAAGATGCATTTCTTCCTTCCCTTCCCTTTGCTCTCTGTGTTGGTCTCTTGGATCACCAGCCATTTTCTTTGGTCATGCAGAGCTCACCATCAGCATTGCCCCACAGGAAGACACGTTGTACAACCCCATTGAATGTACCCCTGCTAAATTTCTTAGTGCAGATTGAGTGGGCAGCTGGGAGTGTGGAGTTCTCCAATCCAAACACCCAGCTGGTGACCTTGTATCTCATCCTTTGACCTGCCAAGGAAAAAGCTTAGTAGTGTCCAGCATGCTGAGTCACAGCACAGAGCAGCTCTGTGCACTGCTGCTGGCTCTCCAGCATCACACTCCTGTCGGTGCCTTTGAAAGTCTTTTCCAATGAATCCCCTCCTAAGTAATCACTCTGCCAAATATCAGTTGTCTAGAAGAGCTTGGTTTTTAACAAAAGGTCAACCAAAATTGCAACAAAAACCCTAGGGAGACTTGCAAAAGGTCACTTAAGACAAAAGGGATTCCCAGCTGAAGAGCAGGTTTCACCAGAGTGTAAATATTCTGCGGGCTACCTTTTCAGAGAAAAAGTTGAACTCGCAGTCAAAATCAATGTTCGGATTTTTCTGTGCACAATCATCCACACACCCAGTGAAGGAAACAGTCCCCGGCAACTACGTGGTTTGCAGATTCAGGCTTCCAGACAAAACACCCTATTCCACAGCTGTAACCCTTACGACGGCAAATACAGTTGCGACACGATGAAACTTATGGGAACATATTGACCTGTTTACACAAAGACCTGGCCTCAAGAAATGTGTGTTCAGTCCTGTGTTTGTTGAACTGGATGAGCATTTCACAGAGAATAAGTAGTTTGATTAATTTAGAGCCACTGTTAGTTTACAAAATTTCTTTGCGCTGACTTCTTTGGGCACTTTGGTCATTATTTGAAGTTAGAGAACAGATGGTTTGTTCACACATAATTCTGCCTAATGGCTGCTCATAAACTCTTTGTCCTGGAGAGTGCTTTGAATATTTGCTATGCAGGCTCTGTGACTGGATTTTTAACTCTCATAGCACATGGACCCGATTCCAAACTCAGTTGGTTTTTCATGTGAGCTAACTAAATATTTTCTCAACCACAGAATACGTTCAAGAAAGTCAGGGTGAAAGCCTCTGGTTTAAAATAAAGAGAGGTGAGATTTTTCAATTACAAAGTAGTCCAACTAACTGAAAACTCCGACATTTATATACTCAAGTCTCATAGAATCATAGAACCATCATCCAGGTTGGAAAAGATCCTTGGGAACACTGAGTCCAAACATCAACCCTACTCTACAAGTTCACCTCTAATCCAGATCCACGAACACCACATCTAAGTGACTTTAAAACTCATCCATGGAATATTGAGTCCAAACATTCAACCCTACTCTACAAAGTCACCTCTAAACCACATCCCCCAACACCACATCTAAGTGACTTTTAAACTCGTCCAGGGATGGGGAACTCAACACCACCCTGGGCAGCCGATTCCAGTGCCTGACCACTCTCTCCAGGAAGAATTTCTTCCTGATGTCCAGTCTAATCCTATCCTGCTGAAGCTTGAAACCGCTTCCTCTGATTCTGTCACTAACTATCTGTGAGAAGGGACCAGCATCAACACCTCTACAGTGTCCATTCAGAGAGTGGTAGAGAGAGATGAGGTCTCCCCCCAGCCTCCTCTTCCTCAACCTGAACAGCCCCAACTCTCTCAATCTCTCTTCATAAGATTTACTCATCATTAAGGTTGGAATGAGTAAACCTTATGATGGTTTACTCATCCAGTAAAGATCATCCAGTTCAACCATCAGCCTGACCCCACCATACCCACTAATAATTGACTGGATTGAAACCTGCATCGAAAGGGACTGTGAAACTGTCCACCGAGCAAAACAAGACTCAGTAAAATGTTTATAAAAAGCAAGTTCATTGAAGATGTTAATGAAGTAAGCAAAAACTGACCAAAAATTTTGCTGTTACTGCCAGGGGAGCATCAAAGCTGGTCCAACGGGACCTGATGCTTGTAACTGGAACAGTGACCGCTCTCCTGGATGGTGATGAGGACCACAAATGAATGACCTCTGTTTAAACCAGGTAGGAACTGGGGCAAATTGGCTGTTGTTGAGCTATATAAAAAAATGCTGTGAAGCACCTAGTGAGGAAGACAGCTCAGGAAGTGCATCTGAGTACGTTTTACTACTAATGATGTGTTTACAGACATTTACCTCTGCCGCAGTTTCGGGGACTGTATCTTGAATTGCTATTAATGCCTTTCTTTGCTGATTAATAAAGAGTGAGGCTGCTGAGACGCGTGGCTACCGCTCGGTTTTATACCAGTATAACATTGCCATCTACAGGACTTGCAGCACAGACACTTTCCTCTACTTGAAGACTAATTTCACAATCAAGCAACAGAAGCCACTGAAGTTGAAAATGTAGGTGTCCAAAATTAGCCCTGTCTGATCAGCCTGACAAACTGCCATTTCACAAATTATCCGGTAATAGTACGGCTCACCGGCAGGAGCAGCGGATGGAGCTACTGTCTAGCAAGATACAAAGCCAAGGGCTGTCTTGCAGTCTGGTTGAATTATGTATTAGGATTAAAAGAAACATTTCTGATTTCGTTTTTTAGTGTGGAAGGTACATTTTCACAGTGTCATATAAAAAACTGCAGTCTTCTGTTCTACAAATGATTCAGAGGAGTCTTTCTCAGCATCTGTCTGTTTGAAAAAGGATTTATGCAACACAAACCATTAATCATCGCGCTAGTCTACAGATAGCCTCGATGAGGACTTCATGTACTGTCCAGAGGGCTGAAAATGCACACAGGCAAGTGTTGAATTCTCAGTTTGAACCTTGCTGTTTAGCCTCTGTCCTAAAGACGTCAGATTAGTGCTTTTCAATATGGCAGGAATTAATTTAGAGATGTTAGACTTCTAGAATTAACTATGAGGCTGGTTTCACAACATTCAAAGTTCTACAGAACATTAGGGATTCGAAGGGACCTCGAAAGACCATCTAGTCCGATGCACCCACCAGAGTAGGGATTGGAAGGGACCTCAAAAGATCATCCAGTCCAATCCCCTACTGTGGGGGACAACTGGCAGGGGCTGCCCAGGGGGGTCGTGGAGTCTCCTTCTCTGGAGACATTTAAAACCCACCTGGATGTGTTCCTGTGTAACTGGATCTATGTGATCCTGCTGTGTCAGGGGGATTGGACTAGATGGTCTTTCAAGGTCTCTTCCAATCCCTAATGTTCTGTGATTCTGTGATTCCCCTGCCAGAGCAGGATCACCTAGACCAAGAAGCACGGGAATGTATCCAGGCTTCATGACACTTGGGAAGATCAAGACAGGTATTGGATTAACCTTGCTAATCAGTGGAAGGGACCTTGAAAGATCATGCAGTCCAATCCCCCTGCCACAGCAGGACCACCTAGACCAAGTTGCACAGGAACATGTCCAAGCGGGTTTTAAACGTCTCCAGAGAAGGAGATTCCACAACCCCTCTGAGCAGCCCCTTCCAGTGCTCCATCACCCTCATTGGGAAGAAGATCCTTCCAATATTTATGTGGAACCTCCTCTGTTCCAGCTCACACCCCTTGCCCCTTCTAACGAAAGGAAATATTTTCAGGGCTCAAAGGTTTTGTTACCTGACCAAGCACCCCAAGAAACATCACGAGTTGGGGTGATAGGTTATGAAGGGGCACTGAATTAGGGCTGCTTCACTGAAATCGCTTTTAGTGTGACAAGGAAGAGAAACAGAATTAAGCAGTGATCAATAAGTACTGGGGGAAAGCTGGAGAGGTCATTGGAGGCAACTTGAATGAAATAATCTGATTGAAAGTGTGATCTTTGCTGTCAGAAAAAGTGGTTATTGACTTTAATTCAAGGAAGACAGAGCGCTGCAAGACATTTTCATTTTTGAGAATCGAAGGGAAAAGGTAAATCAGAGGGGAAAAGAATCAGCAGCAGTAAACCGAAGAGGAGATCTCAAATTTGAGATGGATGTTTCCTGTGCATGCAGAAGAGTCATAAATTGAACATTAGTGCACTAAGATGACTCTTTAGTTGTTGGGAACCACTAGATGGATTTTGCCTCCTTAATTTAGAGCCAGGAAATAAACCCACAGCTATTCGCAAAAAATAAATAAGTTTAAAAAAAAAATAATCACAGTGACCCAAGCTGAACATATTTTCATTTTTCAGTTCAGTGACCAAACTAGAAAATCAATTACATTCACAACTCCAGCTAGACATGCCGAGGCCAGGAGACACATTTCTGGAGCAGAATGGGGAAGAAGGGGTAATTCTGCCACCCTGTGCTACAGAGGCACATTCTGCTACCAGCTTTCTCTTTTGGCAGCTTCACACTGGCAGAGCTGAGACAAACAGATGACAAAAGACCTCACTTATTTCTGTTTCAAAACTGGCAGTCTCCCATCCTTAAGAATAGGAATGAGAGGCTGTTAGCAGGGGGTTTTCAGCATTAAGATATTAAGAGAGTTGAGAGAGTTTGCAGGGTGAGCTGCAAACAGAAGACAGCATCTGTAAGAGTGCTGAAGATGTTGAGGAGGGCACAAGTTTAGATGTTAACCCACCCCTTAGTTTGCCACTTTGATTCTGCATGGATCCGAGCAGCTGGTACAACATTACAGAACCACAAAGTCACAGAACATTAGGTGTTGGAAGGGATCTCGAAAGATCATCCTGTCCAATCCTCCTGCCACAACAGGATCACCTAGATCCAGTCGCACAGGAACGTGTCCAGGAGGGTTTTAAATGTCTCCAGAGAAGGAGACTCCACAAACTCCATGGGCAGCCCTTTCCAGGGCTCTGTCACCCTCACAGTGGAGAAGTTCATTCTCATGTTTACGTGCAACCTTCTATGTTCCAGCTCACACCCATTGCCCCTTGTCCTATCACTAGACGACACTGAGCAGAGCCTGGCTCCATCCTCCTGACAGGTTTCAGAGAATGGTGCAGAGGAAACATATTGTGTCCAGTTCTGGGCCCCTCAGTTCAAGAAGGACACAGGACTGAGCTGAGGGAGTCCAGCACAGAGCCACAAAGACAATGAAGGAAGTGGAGCATCTCCCTGATGAGGAAAGGCTGAGGGAGCTGGGTCTGTTTAGCTTAGAGAAAAGGAGACTGAGGGGTGACCTCACTAATGTTTACAAATATGGAAAGAGCAGGTGTCAGGAGGATGGAGCCAGTCTCTGCTCAGCACCTTCTAATGATAGGACAAGGGGCAATGGGTGCAAGCTGAAACACAGGAGGTTCCACATCAATATGAGAAGGAACTTCACGGCAAGGGTGATGAAGCACTGGAAGGGGCTGCCCAGGGGGGTTGTGGAGTCTGCTTCTGTGGAGATTTTTAAAACCCACCTGGATGTGTTCCTGTGAGTCTTGATCTAGATGATCCTGCTGTGGCAGGGGGATTGGGCTGGATGATCTTGCAAGGTCTCTTCCAATCCCTAATGTTATGTGATTTTGTGATGGTCTTTGCCACAGCCAAGACTGACAAATACATTTGGAGACTGCTCCTCTGTAATAATGGAGGTCTGGGAGGAACAGCAGTGATGAGATTTGGCAATAGGGCAGCTTTGGCCGGGATACTGTCAGAAACTCCCTTACTACTGCCCAAGAAAGAAGCAGCTGTTGAGACACGAACCTTTAGATAACTGTGGTCGCAGCCTAGGTCATGATAACTACAGGATATGGTGGTGGCACCCTTCTCCTTTGGTGAAGTTCGTCTGTTACTAAATTAATGATAGAAGAATAATAATAATCATAAACTAGTGTCTTGAGAATACTCATTGAGTCTTTGCAGGACCATTTTATTGCCCCACATGAAATCTCAAGCCTTTATTACCAGGAATAATATTGATATTATTTGGAATTATATTACAGGAATAGCTGAGAGAAAACAAATTGTAATTTCAGGTTTGTGTTGATGATAATATCTACCATTTACATGCTGCTTAAGAATCACAAGCTGCCTAGAAGTTATTTGTGAATGAACTCACGTCTCAATATATAAATTTCCTGCAAATGTGACAACCCAGAAGTTATTTGCAGGAGAAAAAAATTAATTAAATTATTTAAATTGCTATTTTACAGCATTCTTTCATTGCTACACTTTTTATTGTGCTATAAAAACAGTAATTACAAAGAGAGGCTAAGAGCCTCCAAGCTCCTCTTTGCTCTACTGTAAGCACTTAAAAATACAAACTCAGAGACAGCCACCTCCTCTGACTCATCGGAATCTCCCACTTGGAGAGATGATGCTCACTGAGCCCTGATGTGAGATGGACACTAACACCCGACAGATGCTCACAGCAACACGCTCAGCGTCACACTGGTCTACAGCCATGCCCAGGGGATTGTCCACAAGTCTACCTTCATGCCTTCCCCAAGTTACCTTGTCTTTTCTGCAATCTTTAGGAAATGTTCCAATTTCAACGTTTAAAATGCTTCTGGGTGATTCATTCACACATTTTAGGCACCAAAGTGCTTTACAGAAGTGAAGGCAGTTAGAAAGTGAAGAGAGATGATGCAGATGGGGAGGAATTCAGAGCTAATAAAAAAGACAACAAAGATGTTTATACCTACAGGCCTCTGAGGATGTTCACAAGGCAGAAAGATTGCCAGAGGTCATGGCCAGCAATTGGCACTGGAATACTGAGGGCTGCCAGATGAGAAGGAGCAGGTCTGTGAGGTTAGAAAGGGGTTGCTGACATGAGCCTGGAAAAAGATATGAGGGAGAGAGGTTAGAAGCAACATTTGGGAGCTGGGCACACATCTGTTGTATAGTTTACACTCACACACACCAGGTAGGCAGGGTACGTACAGGACCAACTCAGGAGAGGCTTTGAAAGAAGAGGCTGGTCTCTGTGTGGACTGCAGTGTGGTGTGTGCTGCTCACTGCTTTCCTCCACACCATAGAATCATAGAATCATTAGGGATTGGAAGGGACCTTGAAAGATCATGTAGCCCAATCCCCCTGCCACAGCAGGATCACCTAGACCAAGTCATAGAGTCAGTCAGGGTTAGAAGGCCATCTCCAGCCTCCTGCCAGCTTCCAGCAGCTCAGCCAACAGCAAATGCAGCTCCAGCCTCCTGCTGCCCATTTGCTTGGTGTGTTGGATTTATTTTATAGTCTTTCTGCTGTGCACTATCCTAAGCACTAGGTACATGCTGCCAGTTCAATCCAGCATGTAAAGGGGTGCATATTTTTATCCAGACCTTGCTTCTCTATTACTTTGTTCTCTGCCAAGCAGATACACTCATTATCATAGAAACATTCAGGTCAGAAAAGACCCTTGGGATCATCGAGTCCAAATATCAACCCTACTCTACAAGTAAAATTATATCCCCAAGACTGCATCTAAGTGACTTTTAAACTCATCCAGGGATGATGACCCAACCACCACCTCAAGCAGCCCATTCCAGTGCCTGACCACTCTCTTCGGGAAGAATTTCTTCTTGATGTCCAGTCTAATCCCACCCTGTTGCAGTCTGAAAGTCTTCCCTCTGGTTCTGTCACTAATGACCTGTGAGAAGAGACCAGCATCAACACCTCTACAATGTCCTTTCGGATAGTTGTAGAGAGCAATGAGGTCTCCCCTAAGCCTCCTCTTCCTCAAACTAAACAGCCCCAACTCTCTCAATCTCTCCTCATCAGATTTATTAACAGTTAATTAAAAGCATCCATCCTATTGGGGCTCCCTGCCAAGGTTTGGGATAGACTGAACCTTATAAAGTCCATGGAGCTCACACAGTTGTGTTGAATTAGAGGCAGCAGAAAGTCCCTGCCAATCCATTGCTGCCTCTGCCCTGATCCCAATTCAACTGCTTGTAAGTCACAATGGGAAAGCAGAATAATGATGCTCTGGCCACTGTAACCTTGGGCAGTTAGGCTGCAACACGGTAAAATTACAGTCATCAGGGCCATGACAAATGCCCATTCTTGACTCAACAATGAGTAACTCTGTGTTACAACTGGAAAATAGATGATATTTTACAATTTACCTTTTACATAAAATATGAACTTCTACAGGGCTGGTGGGAGGAACTGAAAAAGCTCGGTTAGCATTCACATTGCTAACCCCAGAGACGGATTGGGCACCATCAAATAGAACAAAAACGTTACTGAATAAATAGTTAAGGCTAATGGCCTTCTATGCCAGAGAGGAAATAAATTATCCAACACGAGATGTTGTATTAGCCGTATCACAGAACTGTTAAATAAAACAGGGGGCTCGAAAAGCTGGCGTGGGAAAATGATGCAGTGGTATCTAAATGCATTCCTGAAAAGAGAAGCTAATTAAAGAGAGGCGAAGAAAATAATTAAACATGATTACACTTACTGGAAGCAAAGGCACCCTCGGATGGTGAACAAAAACACAGTCCTAGACAAAAACCCCAGGGAGCCTGAAAGCAGTGAGCCAAAGGAAACCTTTATTTTAGTGCCTGTGGGGAGCAGAACCTGTTCCGTAACAGATGGTCCCTGTCTGCCTCCTGACATCTTTAGCAGAAGCAATCTGAGGCACATTCATGCCCAACTTTCCTTCCTTCTCTGCCTGAGAAGCACAAGTTCACATGCAAACTGCTTCCACTGGGAAAAGGGTTGATCCACACAAGTGTCCAGACACGCTTTTGCAGCCAGCACACGACAAACCGTCCTGGCACGGTTCAACCTTCAGTTTGCACCCATTCAGAGGCACAATGACAACTATTTCCCACGCAGGCTGTTTGGACAGGAGCAGCTACCACATGGTTCTGCCTCGCCATGACTGAACACAACGAAGTCCTGCCACCAGCAGCAGATGGGACAGCAGAGCATCTGCAACAGACCCCACGCACTCGGGGCTGAAGGAGGCTCTTCCTCCATTTCAGAATCACAGAACATTAGGGGTTGGCAGGCTGAAACGTTTCTCTCTGACAGCAATACACTGCACCGCTGTGCAGCTTTCTGTCCAATCAATGCCAGTTCTCTAAAATGGTTAGTTCCCTTCAGCAGCCTTCAAGATGGGTGATTTCACAGTTTTAGATGCAGGAAATGTGACTCCAGAGCCAAAACCCCATTGTTTCCGTGTGCCAGACAAGAAGAGATATCCTCAGCCTTAGGCAGGTCTTGTAAGGAAAATTTCCAGGGTTCTTACTCTAATCCATCTCCTTCACAACACAGCAACATCTACATTTACAGAACTAATAGTCTGGGTGACTCGTCTGGCTATCTGGAACTGCCGTTGAATTCATCCTGTGGAACAAACGGCCCCGAGTCGCTGCTACAGGCCGCGATGCCAGACCCCAACTGGATTTCCTTGCTCTGCTGCAAACCCCAATCAATTAGAAATCATTCTCAGATCATTTTTCATACTTACGATTTTCTGTCCTGCCTCCCAGCTAGTGAAGATGAAGTTTATCTAGATGAAGAAGTTTGTCTAGATGAAGGTTATCTAGATGAAGAAGTTAGTAGCTCCTACCTCCCTCCTGCTTGGTGAGAGACTCAAAGGTTCTCACCTCCCTCTACTCTGCTCTGGTGAGACCGTATCTGGAATATTATGTCTAGTTCTGGGTCCCTCGGTTCAAGAAGGACACAGAGCTTCTAGAGGCAGCCCAGTGCAGAGCCATGAAGATTATGAAGGGAGTGGAACATGTCCCAGTGAAACATCTCAATGATCACTAGACCAGGTTCCAAAGTGTCACGTCTACTTGCCTTTTGAACATGTCTAGGTGTGGAAAGGCTGAGGGAACTTGGTCTCTTTAGCTTGGAGGAAAGGAGCCTGAGGGGTGACCTCATGAATGTTGATAAATATGTGAAGGGTGGGTGTCAGGAAGGTGGAGCGAGGCTCTGCTCAGTGTCATGCAATGATAAGACAAGGGACAGTGGGTGTGAGCTGGAAGACACATCAATATGAGAAGGAACTTCTTCCTGGTGAGGGTGACAGAGCACTGGTACAGGCTGCTCAGAGGGGTTGTGGAGTCCCCTCTGCAGATGTTTAAAACCCCCCTGTGTGACTTGGTGTAGGTGATCCTGCTGTGGCAGGGGGATTGGACTGGATGATCTTTTTATGTCCCTTCCAATCCCAAACACCCTGTGATTCTGTGATTCTATGACTCATGAAAGCTCTTAGTACCGTGTTACAGCACATACGAGCTATATCAGGTTAAGTTTCTCATACTTTAATTGCTGGAAACTAGCAAGTGACTACCTTCTTGAATAAAATAGACCATGAAAAAAAAGACAAGAAGTCTTGTAGGGCCTCATTAATCCCTGCTGCAACCTGACGCAATTCACATTATGTCAGGAAATGCACTGACCTCCTACGACACGATCCGGCAGCAAAGTGACGGTGAAGGATCAGCCTTGTTGTGCCGGCCGTTTATGTTACCCTGTGAACAGCCCTTCAATTTCCACGTGTCCTCATCTCAACACAGGGACAACATCAAGGGCTCCGTTTCCAATATGCCAGGGCTCTAAGCTGACCAGCTCTATAATCCAATATGCATGAAGGTCAGGAGCAGCTGTCACCTCAGATGTGTATTTTGCACCGAGTTATTTTCTTAGCCAAGAAGAAACGCACTGCAGTGAGTTACTAAACGAAGAAAAATAACACGAAATAATGGGAAGAGGCCACATGAAAAATAAGACACCCAGGCCAGAAACCCCACTGCATTTTGACTGCACCGACTTACTTAATCCAGCTGCCAAAACAGCCTTAACAGAGAAGCATTTTTCCTGTTCAGTTTGCATTAAGAACTGGAATTGGCTTTACAAATACAGATCAGTTAAGTGTAATGCAATATTTATGCCACAGTATCTGATGTTTTCCCCTTTAGGATTCCATTTAAAAGGGAGATCACAAGGAAATTCAGCACCCTCAGAAAGAGAGTGGGTTTACAGTTTGTGCTAACTACTTTCCATATTGACATTAAATTAAACCCTGTGTTTTATTTGATTGCCTTAAGGAAGAAAGGGGGGCAGATTAAATCAAATAAGGTTTTTTTCCTACAACAGAACATGTTATTGAGGGTGACAGAGCACTGGAAGGGGCTGCCCAGGGAGGTTGTGGAGTCTCCTTCTCTGGAGACACTTAAACCCCACCTGAATATGTTCTTGTGCAACTGGATCTAGGTGATCCTGGCTGTGGCAGGGGGGTTGTACTAGATGATTTTTCAAGGTCCCCTCCAATCCCTAATGTCCTGTGATTCTGTGATTAAGGCAAACCTCTACCAAACACTTGTTCACTCATTCTTCCACCAGCCAGCGCACAGGCCACTGTGCCCAAACCAGTCCTGACTCCTTCTCCCGATTCCCCAGACACAAGGGCAAAGTTATAAGCAAGAAAAATAGCTCCATTTATTTGAAGCCATGAAAGGCTCCAATCAAGAGCAAGAAGCCATTATTATAGGAGCTATATAAGAGAGCAATAACCCATCCCTGACCTGAAAAAAGGTTGAAAGTTTTCCATTAAATCAAATACCACAACTCAAAGTTGAAAGAAAAGAAGTCTAGTGCTGGCAAAGATAGGGAAAAAAAAACCCAATAGCACCCTGTTAATAACAAGGCTACTTGGAATTTGAAAATCAGCCAACCTGCCAGTTGGCTAATTCCATCTATACCCATTGAAGAGCCTGTGCCAAACTCCTCGTTGTTCTAGCTTGCTGGGCTTCACCAGTGTAACATCAGAAAGAAAACTGTGTTCACTGAGGTCTGTTTTCTGTTAGAATTATTCATTCAGGATCTGCAAACCTGACCTGAAATTTTCATCAGACTTTAGCTGAATTGAGTTCTTTTTGGTGTTCAAACAAATCCACATTTCTCTTCCCATTTCCCACACGTACATCCCGTCTCATCTGGGCAACTGTGCACGGTTCTGCCCCGCTAGACATGATGCACAGTGTGTCTCTTTGGTTATCTTAGAGAGGCAGAAAAAAGCTGGAGAGCAGTAACTCCACTTCTCTGACCAACCTGGGCTTTGTCAGCTCCGTCCCTTTCCTCAAAATATTTAGAGGGCAGTGGTTGAGCCACCATCCTTGGATGAGTTTAAAAGACGCTTAGATGTGGTGTTGGGGGATCTGGTTTAAGGGTGAACTTGCACAGTAGGACTGATGATTGGACTCTATGGTTCCAAGGATCTTTTCCAACCTGAACGAATCTATGATTCTATGATTCTTTGCTGTACTTTAATCATAGAATCATTAGGGATTGGAATGGACCCTGAAAGATCTTCTAATCTAATCCACCTGCCACAGTAGGATCACCTAAACCAAGCTGCACAGGAACACATCCACAGGATCACAGAACATTAGGGACTAAAAGCGACCTTGAAAGATCATCCAGTCCAATCCCCCTGACACAGCAGGATGCCCCAGAGTCCAGAGAAGGAAACTCCGCAACCCCCGAGGCAGCCCCCTCCAGCGCACTGTCACCCTCACTGGGAAGAAGTTATAGAATCATAGAATCAGTCAGGGTTGGAAGAGACTACAGGATCATCTAGCTTCAACGCCCTCACCATGAGCAGGGACACCCCACCCTAGACCAGGTTGGACAGAGCCTCATCCAGCCTGGCCTTAAACACTTCCAAGGATGGGGCCTCCGCCACCTCCTTGGGCAACCCATTCCAGGCTCTCACCACTCTCACGCTGAAGAACTTCCTCCTCACATCCACTCTAAATCTACCCATCTCCAGCTTTGCTCCATTCCCCCTACTCCTGTTGCTATTTGCCATCCTAAATAGTCCCTCCCCAGCCTTTTTGTAGGCCCCCTTCGGATACTGGAAAGCCACAATGAGGTCACCTTGAAGCCTCCTCTTCTCCAGACTGAACAGCCCCAACTCTCTCAGTCTGGCCTCATAGGAGAGGTGCTCCAGCCCTCTGATCATCCTCGTTGCCCTCCTCTGCACTCGCTCCAGCACATCCACATCCTTCTTGTAATAAGGGCTCCAGAACTGGATGCAGTGCTCCAGGTGGGGTCTCACCAGAGCGGAGTAGAGGGGGATAATCACCTCCCTTGACCTGACGTCAGCAGTTCCTCAGCAGCAGCTCCAGTACTGCTGCTGGTTTCCCTATCGTTATTGTCATTAGTGCTGAAGTACTCTTAGAAGGGAAATTTCATTTAGCCAGCCTGAGGTGCTCACTTCTGCAACAAAAGAGAGTAATTCCTCAGTCAGAACCAAGGTGTTGTCTATCCCCGTAGGGACAGCAGCACGATTAGAAATTGAGATACCTCCCACTTCCCATCTGCAAACCTTTTAATCCACATTTCACTGAAGTGAACACAGGCTTGTCCTGAGAAGTGTGTTGTGCCTATTAAAAAAAAAAAAAAAGAAGTGAATTATTTATCTCAGGTTTTCAGCTTGCTCAAACATCACGGAATCCTGATTCATTTTTCCTTATTTTAATGGGTTTTCACCGTGAAGTTTCCAGGCAGACCTGGAAGCTAGATGTATTCATGACTGGCAATAGCATGATGTATAGTCCTCGGCTAAACATGCTGTGTCTGAACTACGCCGTGCAAAGTTATCTACAATATTAGCAAAAAAGGAGAGGATTGTAGTTTACACTGTGACAGCAAATCCCTCAGCCCAAAATCCACCTCCCACATTTTACCTCAGCATAAGAATTAAACTTTTTAATTTACCAGGATATCTGTTTAGAAATTTCATTTCATTGAGATGGAAGGTAACTCTGCTCCACTGCTCTTCTCTTTTAAATGTTTGCTTTAGTCACTACACTGGTAAGTCAAGTCACTTACGTCTTCCCTGTTAGTGAAGTGACCTTGAATTCTACAGATACTTGACTTTCCTAATCCTTATATACATATATTTTTTTAAATAGCTGCCAAGTGACTTGGGATGGGAATTCCATGAAATATGTTTGGCACCAGTTTATGAGGAAAGACTGAGGGTGCTGAAGCTCTTGAGCTTGGAAAAAAGGACACTGAGGTGTGACTGCATTAATGTTTATAAGTATGAGAAGGATGGATGTCAGAAGGATGGAGCCAAGCTCTGCTCGGTGGCATCTGATGATAGGACAATGGGCAATGTGTGTGAGGTGGAACACAGGAGGTTCCACATCAACATGAGAAGGAACTTCTTCCCAGTGAGGGTGACAGAGCACTGGAAGGGGCTGCTCAGGGGGCTGTGTAGTCTCCTTCTCTGGAGACATTTAAAACCCAACCAGATATGTTCCTGTGTACCTTGATCTAGGTGATCCTGCTGTGGCAGGGGAATTAGACTGGATGATCTTTCAAGATCCCTTCCAATCCCAAATGTTCTGTGATTACTAAGGAGGGCTATTTTAGACAGTTTTGTAGAAAAGACTAAAGAAGAAAGACTAAGACTTCCTCCAAGACAATGCGACACATTGAAGAAGGTGACCGAAAGGATAGAGAAGGTGAGGGGCAAGGTAATTGTACTTGGTGATGAGGATGACCAATTGAGACAGCATAAAAACCCCCACAAGAATTCTGCCTTTGCCAAATAAAACCTTGCTGGAGCCAATAACCTAAGGAAAACATGCTGCAGATGTATTAATCAGCAAATACAGCCCAAATTGCAAAATTGAAGTACTTTTGAAGGGAACCAAAACCTACCCTAAACTCAAGCAGATGTGTGCTACAGGTTGCCAAGCATCACCAAGCACAGCAGTTGCCCAGCGCCAGCACAGAGCAGCTTAGCCTGGGCTTGTGTGGCTCAGCAATCAGGACTTGCTTCTAGGAGTCACAGAGTGCCCACCCTAGGAGTTTAGCTTCCTGCTCCTCCCTGGCCCACCATTCAGAGACTGTGAGGTTTGAAATCTTAACTCAGAGGTACAGCAAACACCACCGACCAAACCCAGTGATGATTTCACAGAGTCACAGAATGTTAGAGGGAAATGTTGAATGTTTCACAGAATGTTGAAAGGGACCTCAAAAGATCATCTAAGTCCAACCCCCTTGCTGGAGCAGGGTAAGCCTACAGTACTGTCTCAAGATGTCCTACATGAGGCTTGAAACCATGACCCCAGGATTTCAGAGTCCCATGCTCTACCAGCTGAGCCAACCAAGTGCCTCATTTGTTAGCACGCAGGTAGTCACTGTGGTAGGAATACATGCCAAGACTTCAGCCTTTAATGATGCTATATAACGAGAGTCCACGGAGCACCCTCATGTCAGCATGGGATCAAAAGGGTTAATTCGAGTAATTCCTGAAGCAGTTCAGCTAAATTGCATTAAATCCTTATTCAGACCTTTGTATGAAGAATTAAAAATGCCTTGATTCAATTTTCTTTACCTGACTTCCAAAGCGATTTAGGTTAAAATCAAATTAAAGACATTTTCTTTCTGAGTATGAACCTGGCCACGGAATTCAGCACAGCTTAACTAAATCTCCTTACAAGCCACTGACTCGGAGAAGGAATCCTTGACAATTGCCACCGCTTCCAGAAGCAATCAAGACAACACTCTCCAACACTTCATTTCTTCAGGTAGTTAAAACCCCATCTAGAAGGAGGGGTAGGAGGGAAGTAGAAATGTATGTGCCTTGAGCAGGAGCCCTATATAATGCCACCCGATACCAGATGCAGGCGTTGGACTCTTTAGTCTCATCCCATATGGCAAGACAAATGTTCTCCCTGTGTATTATTAATAGCACTGTGACAACACTGTGACTCAGCATCAGAAGTCATCATTTTAAATACCTTCCATTAGAACTGCCTTGGCACAAGCCCTTTTTTCCAGAGGAGGTCAGTCCTGGCTAAAACCTTCCACCCACAACTGAGCACGGAGTTGAAACCACTTGGTGATCCACCAAGTTAAAATAAGTGCGCGTCCTAACCCTTGAGGGGCTGATCTAGCATTTTGAATTATAGATCAAGTAGAAAAGTTTAATGGATAAACGTTAAAATCATTTAGGTGCCTTTTTACTGTAAATAAAGAGCGAATGACTCAACCCAAGTCAGCTACAAGATGCATCAGTTGAGGTTTTTCCTCCCAAAATATGCATAAATCTCTTCGGTCGCGCCTCTTGTCAGAACAAATTCTGCATCACTCCCTCCCACCGTTACTCCTCTTGGCTACTGAAAACATTCCACTTTAAAATTTCATCACAGAAAGGTGCTTTTTCTTCATTCTAGGTTTCGTGCAGAGCTATGCTATGTAATGCTGGGAAGAGGAAAATGTGATTTTTTAGATTTTCTTTTAAAAAGAGCCTTAATACATTCATTTTTTTAAAAAAATAAATCATAGAATGTCTGAACAACCTTAGTATTTTCCCTCTCTCAATCTACCTTCATTTCACTTCCAAACTGCACTGAAGCTGCAGAGTTTGATGGACATTTTCCCTCATTAAAGTGTATGTGATGCTATGGGAGAAAATAGATGGATCTGTCTCCCAGGCAGACTCCCTTCGTGTGACATCGCTTCCTCAGCCACAAACACCTCCTTCATTAGTTCCCGATAACAATGGTTAGTATCTAAAGGCTCCAGAAGAAGACCCAACCCACTGCCAATGGCTGGCATCCTTTTTATAAGAGCTGGTTTCAGTTCCTTGCTGTGTGATTCCCTACAGAGTGTTTTACATACGGTACAGCACACATTTCTGCGGTGAGCAGGTCTGTGGGGAGGTCAGGAGTAACTCAGCTTTATAAATGCTCAGAAGTAGGAGCTGGCAGCACGAGAAGATCTTCTACATTTACTACAGCAGGCATATGACACGTGCATAAGACACATAAACACATCCAACAGTTTCTCTTCAGACCTGTAGTTGTTAAATTCAACTGGTGGATCGTTTCCTACTGCAGAAACAGTCGCACGAATGCCAGCAGATGGGATGTTCTCTCCTCACAACTGCCTCTACATAAGGAGACAGCCTTTTCACTAGGCAAGGTGACAGAGAGATGGAACCAGCATCTTCTATTTCTATTTCTACAAGCATCTTCAGCAGAAATCAAGTTTTAAGGGAGGAGACCATGGATATAATACTCCTGCCATATGCGGTCTTTATAGAGTGTTAGAAAAGGGGAAAAATAAGGAAGAATCAATAGAATGATTTTGCTCATAATAGCATCCTAGTGCCATATGAAGATGGACACTGATGTATCAGGCTGGAACCTTTTTTAATGCTTCATCCAGCATTTTCAATAATCATCTAACGCTGGTTTTTTTTAGCATTAATTCTTGTTTAAATTCCTTGGAAGTAACTGTCAAAAGAACATGAGACACAAACTTTGCTTTTCAATTTCACAGGCACTTGCAAACAAAAAGAACAACTATCTTCGTTCCATTGAAGTCCCTCAAAGTTTTGGAAGGGGCCTTTTTTTTCATGTCCCTGCCTTTTCCTCCTTCTCCTTTTCTCTCCTCAGGATTTTATCTGTTAATGTTAATTCACGTCTTCATAGTCTAGTTGCATCTATTCCTCCTCTGTAACTGTCTTCACATCCCAACAGTCATCCCAAGGTTTCATCTATACTCAATTCCTGCTCACAGAGCCAACCTAATCTCTTGTTTCTCACTTGAGCTCAGACACTTCAAAGTTCCCTCCAGTACACGAGCCTTGTCCAGCTCAGTGTCTCTCATCATTTTTTCCCTTTCCCCCCTAACCTGTCATCTGATCTCAGTGCAACTCCAAAGTATTGGCTTCTCAATTCCCTCTTCTCATTCACCCCATAACAAGGCTAAGTGTAGAGTCTGGCATCTAGGCAAGAACAACTCCAGGTACCAGCATAGGTTGGGGACTGAGCTGTTGGAGAGCAGTGTAGGAGAAAGGGACCTGGGGATCCTGGTGGACAGCAGGATGACCATGAGCCAACAGTGTGCTCTTGTGGTCAAGAGGGCCAGCAGCATTGTGGGGTGGATCAGAAGAGGGGTGGTTAGCAGATGGACAGAGGTTACTCTCCCCTTCTACTCTATCCTAGTGAGACCACATCTGGAGTATTGTGTCCAATTCTGGGCCCCTCAGTTCAAGAAGAACATGGTGCTGCTGGAGGAAGTCCAATGCAGAGCCACAAAGATGATGAATGGAGTGGAACATCTCCCTTATGAGGAAAGGCTGAGGGAGCTGGAAGCTTGGAGAAGAGGAGACTGAGGGGTCACCTCATTAATGTCTGTATATATGTGAAGGTTGGGTGCCAGGCTCTGCTCTGTGTCATCTAATGATAGGACGAGGTGTTAGCAGAATGGGTGTTAGCTGGAACATAGGAGGTTCCATATAAATGTCAGAAGGAACTTCTTCTCAGTGAGGATGACAAGCACTGGAAGGGGCTGCCCAGGGAGGTGGTGGTGTCTACTTCTCTGGACAAGATTAAAACCCACCTGGCCATGTTCCTGTGCGACTTGATCTAAGTGACCCTGGTCTGGCAGGGGGATTGAACTAGAGGATCCTTTGAAGTCCCTTTCAATCTCTAAAGTTCTGTGATTCTGTGATTAGATCACCTCTGTGTCCACTCCTGCCTGAGAGTTCTCCAGCTCATAGAACCATCAAGCTTGGAAAAGGCTTTCAAGATCATCAAGTCCAACCATCTGCCATACAATCCCTAACTGCTAAACCATCTTCAAAAACACCATGTCTATCTAGTTTTTGAACACCTCCACCCTCTCCATGGGCAGCCTGTTCCAAGGCCTCACCATTCTTTCTGGGAAGAAGTTTTTCCTAAGATCTAATCTGAATGTCCCCTGACACAAGTTGACCCCATTTCCTCTTGTCCTGTTGCTAGTCACTAGGGAGAACAGACCAACAGCTGTCTCACTACAACCTCCCTTGATGTAGTTGTAGAGAGAAATGAGGTGTCCTCTCAGCCTTCTCTTCTTCAGTCACAGCAGCCCCAGCTCCTTCAGGCCCTCCCCATCAGATCTGTGTTCTCAAGACCCCTAATCAGACCCTAATCAGAGTTTCCCTTCTCTGCCCCCTCCCCAGCACCTCAACAACCTTCCTATTCTGATGTGCCCCAAAATGCACCCAGTACTCAAGGTGAGGCCTCACCAAGGGCAAGTAAAGGGGCAGGATCCCCTCCTTGGTCCTGCTGGTCACACTACTGCTTATGGAGGTCAAGATGCCATTGGCTTACTTGGCTACCTGGGCATGCTGCTGGCTCTTGTTCAACCACTGTCAATCAACACCCTCAGGTTCCTCTCTGCTGGGCAGTTTCCAGCCACTGCTCCCCAGACCAGTAGTGCTGCTGGGGGTTGTTGTGCCTGAAGTGCAGAACCCAACACGTGGCCTTACTGAACCTCATACATTTGGCCTCAGCTCATCGACCCAGCCTGTCCAGATCTCTCTGCAGAGCGTCAAGCAGATTGATGCTCCAACCCAACTTTGTGTCATCTGCAAACTGACTGAGAGTGCACTCAATCTCCTTATCCCAGTCATCAATAAAGATGTTTTCCTCTACCCTCAGCCTCTGTCCCATCCCTTTGAATTTCACAGAATCACAGAACATCAGGGATTGGAAGGGACCTCAAAAGACCATCTAGTCCAACCACCCAGCTGCAGCAGGAACACCTAGACAACATATCCAGGAGGGTTTTAAACATCTCCAGAGAAGGAGGCTCCACAACCTCCCCTGGGCAGCCTGTTCCAGAGAGATGACTCCTTCCCACACTGCCTGTCCTGTGGGGTGGAAGGAGAGGAATCCCATTTGTCACTGGATGAAAACAGCCCGGGGGACTTCACTGCTTTTCCATTTTCCTTGAATTTCTTGTGACACTGGTTTTGAGGCTCTTTTAGGAGTAGGCGTGCTGTACTTCATAAGCACACAAGAGCTGCTGGCTGTGACCCAGCAGGAACCTCCTACGTTTCACAGGTGGTTTGTGAGCTGCAGATGGAGAACTTCTGAATAAAAAAAAGAAAACTTTAAAAAACCACAATCCCTCAGCCTTATTCACCCTTTAATCACACTCGGGCTTCACCGCTCTCTCACATCCTCTGCCTTTCCGAACTTTGCAGAACTGCATTCATCTTGGAGAAAGGCTTTGCAAAACAATCAGCTCCCTTCTTTTGCACCAGTATTCTTACTGCTGTCAAACTGTTCCATTAACTTCCATCTTTCCTATCCTCCTTCGTGCCATTGCAGAGGAACTTGTTCCTTGGCTGGCAACAAGCACACACGCAAACACTGCCCCGAAGGGGATTCCGCGAAGAGCAGTGGAGGTTTGGAGCTGACAGACCAGAAGAGCAAGGGGAGAAGAACGAACAAAGCAGCACATCTTTGACAGCTTAATCACACACCAGCCCAGAAATGTCCACAATAAGCTTTTGCAACGGGTTTCACAAGCTGCTGAGCCATCAATCTTCCCTGCCCAGGCTGGATTTTCCCTGGACACGGCTCTTCCTCCAGGAACATTTCTCTTACAAACAAGTCTCCTCACAGTACTGGTTTTAAGCTTTTGATCCTGCTGCCTTATGGGCTCCTCTGCCAGGTTCTTGCTTCCAAATAGTGCATTAAAGTAAAAGCTGCTGAAAAGCACCGAATCTATCCTCTAGCCAACCATGACATCACTGCCTGGAACTCCAGTTAAATAAATAACACCTGCTCCACACCGCACTGGGGAAGAGCAGGACTGAGCTGCACAACGTCGCCAATGCTGCTGCTAATGCGAACGTGGGACCTTTGTTCTCCAAAGCCTCCAGCAGCAGAACAAGAAACACTCAGACTGGCACTACATCACAGAATCACAGAACACCAGGGATTGGAAGGGACCCTAGACTAAGTCAGGCAGGTTTTAAACGTCTTCAGAGAAGGAGACCCCACAATCTCCCTGGGCATCCCACTCCAGGGCTCCACCACCCTCACTGTGAAGAGGTTCCTTCTGATTTATACGGAACCTCCTGTTTTCCAGCTCACACCCTTAACTCACAGAACCACAGAACACCAGGGACTGGAAGGGACTGAGAAAGACCATCCAGTCCAATCCCCCCACCACAGCAGGATGCCCCAGACCAAGCTGCACAGGAACACGTCCAGGCGAGCTCCAAACCTCTCCAGAGAAGGAGACTCCACAAACCCCCTGGGCAGCCCCCTCCAGTGCACCGTCACCCTCACTGGGAAGAAGCTGTAGAATCATAGAATCAGTCAGGGTTGGAAGGGACCACAGGAACATCCAGTTTCAACCCTCTTGCCATGGGCAGGGACACCCCACCCTAGATCAGGCTGGCCAGAGCCTCATCCAGCCCGGCCTTAAACACTTCCAGGGATATGGCCTCAATCACCTTCCTGGGCAACCCATTCCAGGCTCTCACCACTCTCACAGTGAAGAATTTCCTCCTCACATCCACTCTAAATCTACACATCTCCAGCTTTGCTCCATTCCCCCTAGTCCTGTCGCTACCTGATACCCTAAAACGTCCCTCTGCATCTTTTTGTAGACCCCCTTCAGATACTGGAAGGCCACAATGAGGTCACCTGGGAGCCTCCTCTTCTCCAGAATGAACAGCCCCAGCTCTCAACACGTGCAGATAAAAGCAGGTACTTAAGTTTTTACATGGTTCACAGTGAACTGCTGGCATTTGTTGACATGAACTTATCAAAGCAGACAGTAACAGCAGGTTTAAAAATGGATTATGTGACTTCACGGACAATAAATCCAAAACCATGCACTAAAAAGAGCAACCTTGACCCAACAGTTGTGGACACTGAAGACACATAAAGGGAACGGACTGCACAAGCTTACACGCCTGCTTCAAATAACAGCTTTTGTTGCCTCCACTGAAGCTGGGTACTGAGCTACTTCAACCTCCAAGAGACATGACCCAGCAGGCACCAAGCTTCTCAATGGGCAGTTGAGTTTCAAAGGCAAATGCAGAGCGTGAGGGCAGACAGGAGAGAGAATTTTATCTGTCCAAATAACACTGGGATAACAGTCTAAATACTCTAAGAACAGCTATTTCATTTCCTACAACTCAGTAATGAGAGAATTATTGCAAAGAAGAACTTGGTTCTGCTAGAGTCTACTGCTGTTCTGCAGTTCAACAGTGCACAAAGAGTTCAGCCAAGCACTCAAGGTCTGAGCTGTGACCCTGCAAGCTTTGCACATGTCTCTCGTCACTGCACTGCAGGCAACAGTGATACCGCAGTCGCGCTCAGGGGTTATGAGCCCTGGTCCTCTTCGCTCTCTGATGTAAATCACAGATAATTTCCATGACAGACAACGAACTTAAGCAGCTCTGAAGAGTGATAAGATTAGAATCTGGTCCTTAATGTTTATTTGCACGAGTTGGTGGAAGTTAATCATGAATAGCTGTTGTTTCCCTGCCAAAGCTGGGGGTGATTTACTCCTTCCTGTTAGGAATGTTTCCCGGATGCATTACACACCATGACATATCCTGGCTATTGAGTTACAGGATGCCCAGCAGACAGTGTCTAAGGACTTACCTAACCATTTCTTAAGATCTACTTTTCCTATAGAAACACAGAATCATTCAGGTTGGAAAAGACCCTTGGGACCATCAAGTCCAACCGTCAACCCTACTCTACAAGTTCTCTCCTAAACCAGATCCTCCAACACTGCATCTAAGCATCTTTTAAATTCATCCAGGGATGGTGACTCAACCAAAAAACATGGGATGTCCTCCCAGCATAAACCAGGCATTTTATTGCTTTAGAAAAAGTCAAAAAAGAGCTAAGTTGGTTTTCCAGCCAACTTATCTGCAGCAAGGGCTGCTTTCAGCCAAAAAGAATGGTAAGAAGAAAAGGTCATTTATCTTTAAACAGACCAACTTTTCAAATCTGCTTCTAGTCAGCTGGGAACTTTGTCTGTTACCTTTGAAAATAAGAGCTAAATCAAAAGAAGAGTAAAAATTTGTTTTCCATCCTATTGCTCGTGTTCATTTTTGATCAGGGTCAAGTATTCAAACCCTCAAAAGGATGCAAAACAGTGACCACGGAATACACGACAGATCATTTTATAACTAAGCAACCATTGCAATTACTCTTTTAATGAAGCCCTGGTGGCACAGCATTTAGAAAGGATCAATCTATCAGTTTGAAATCGAACTTTACAAACAGAGAGTTGGATTTGCAAGTGTCCAGCTTTTACTGAGAGAGAATAGGATGTAGAAAGTTTATACGTCTGTGCCTTGGACATGTCTCCTTGGCAATGGCACATGCCCCATTCAGAGAAACATTTAGAGAAACAGACGTGGACCCAACAGAAAGATAAAGTTTTACAGGTGCTTCTTGCTTTGGTCTCAGACTACTTCACAGGATAACAGAACGTTAGGGATTGGAAGGGACCTCAAAAGATCATCCAGTCCAATCCCTCTGCCACAGCAGGATCACCTAGACCAAGTCAGATAGTCAGTCACGGTTAGAAGGGACCACAGGATCATCCAGTTCCAACTTCCCTGACATGGGCAGGGACACCCCACCCTAGATCAGACTGGTCAGAGCCTCATCCAGCCCAGCCTTAAACACCTCCGATGTTTACAGCCATATCATTCCATGCTGCCTAGATAACAAGTAAAACAGGGTGAGGGCTGCGCATCCCACAAGGAAATGAAAAGAACACCACAGTCATTTAACCTGACCCCTTCCCAGTCAGCTGTAACTTCTCACTTCAGCAGCCACAGACTAGTTTTGAACAGTCGCAGTGCCCAGGTGGTGAATCTGTTGATTGATGCCAGCATTCCTTTGTGTTAAGAAGTTGAAAGTCTTAACAAAAACAAGTCCAGCTCCCCCTAAGGATACAACAAAGACACCCACACGAAATCTAGATGTTACCATTAGCTATTGTTTAGAGGCAACTAAACTAGTGGCAAAGAAAAGATCAAAACAGAATACACAGTGGTGATAGCACAGCCTCTGTCTTCAAAGAAAGTCTAGAGCTGGAACTCTCAAATAGAGATGTTTAAAGTACACTTTTCCACATGTTTGTTGTATGTCATCCTAGAAACACATAAATAAATCCATCCATGAGTAACTTTCTGGGATATCAACTTGATATTCTTTTTACTTGCATTAGCATGAAGTAAATTTAAATTGTATAAAACAAAATGTGAACTTAACACTCACGAGGTCTCCATGTAAAGGCCATTTATTTAATCAGTCTGATGTAAAGACAGGCAGTTAGGCTGCATCCTCCTCATATGTATGGAATAACTGACAGAATGAGAACTTTGTCAAAATGGCCTGGTTTTGCAGAGTTTAGTTATCACTTCACAGAATCACAGAATATTAGGGATTGGAAGGGACCTGGAAAGATCATCCAGACCAATCCCCCACCACAGCAGGATCACCTAGATCACAGAATCACACAACATTAGAGATTGGAAGGGAGCTCGAAAGATCATCTAGTCCAATCACCCTGTCAGAACAGGACCACCTAGATCAAGTCACACAGGAATATAACCAGGCAGGTTTTAAACATCTCCTGAGAAGGAGATCAAGTCACACAGGAACACTTCCAGGTGGGTTTTAAACATCTCCAGAGACCGAGACTCCACAGCCTCCCTGGGCAGCCCCTTCCAGTGCTCTGTTACACTCGTGAAGAAGTTTCTTCTCATATTTATGTGGTACCTCCTCTGTTCCAGCTTAAACCCATTGTCCCTTGTCCTATGATAGAATCATTAGGGATTGGAAGGGACCTTGAAAGATCACCTAGTCCAATCCCCGTGACACAGCAGGATCACCTAGACCAAGTTGCTCAGGAACAATACAGGTAGGTTTTAAAAGCCTCCAGTGAAGGAGACTCCACAACCCCTCTGGGCAGCCTGTTCCAATCCTCTGTCACCCTCACTGGGAAGAAGCTCCTTCTGATATCTATATGGAACCTCCTATGTTCCAGCCCACACCCATTGCTCTTTTGTCCTATCACTAGATGACATTGAGAAGATCCTGGCTTCATCCTCCTGACTCCCACCCTTCACATTTTATAAACCTTAATGAAGTCACCCCTCAATCTCTCTTCTCCAAACTAAAGAGACCCAGCTATCATTAGATTCACACAGTATCACAGTATCACAGTATTACCAAGGTTGGAAGAGACCTCATAGATCATCAAGTCCAACCTGTTACCACAGAGCTCAAGGCTAGACCATGGCACCAAGTGCCACGATTCAATACATGTAGAGCCCGTTTGGGCTCTCTATACAAAGAAAACTCCCCAATAATGTAAAAATACAACTAAAAAAGACTTTCAATCCAATGCTAATCTGTCTTGCCACACAGAAATAGTGTGAAGCACAATTAATATGCATAAAACATCAACCTGTTAATGGACTGCATTTAGGTGAGCTAAAGGAAGTGAACCAGGATCATTTTAAATCTTCCTCTCTGCTTTTGCTGATACTATGACAGCTAGGAATTAAACATGCAAGGAACTTTTATTGAACTGTCCAGATCCTGTTTATATTCAATCAGAGCAGCTCACTTTATCATGCCTCTCTTGACACGGCTGCGAAATAGATAACAGCTAAATCAAGGACTGTCAATCCCAAGTAACTGTCAGGAATTAAATGCTATTGCAGAAGGAAAGCTGTAATTGAAATGCACAAAAAGACCCTCTAAAATAATGTGGCAAACTTGAGATGACATTACAGAGACATCGAAAGTCCCTCGTACAGCAGTAGGATTGTTTGGGCAAAATGTCGTGGTTTGAGCTTTCTTGTGCCTTATTACACACAGGCATCAGCTGGGACTCTGTGGAGCCCTCAATTACTGTTTACAGCACTTTGACCTTGAACATCCAAGTTGCATTAAAGCAGTGAAACAGAGAGATAGTTGAGAGGTCATATAAAACTTTCTAGTATTTAAAGAGGTAAAAAAAATAATGAGTGGCTTATATAGATCCTAAAAGAAAACATCTGCTCATAAAACACCTGGACTAACAGAGGGCAATCTTCTCTCCGTAACAGTTAAGACGCAATATATTATCAATCAAGCATTGTAAGGGGTTTGGAATAGTTTCAGAGCTCTCATGATACTCTAATTATGTGATGTAAATTAGAATCTCTAAACCCTGTAAGTTTCTTGAGGATGAAATTCAGCCATCCTCAAGCATGCCTTATTAACTAAGTGACAAAGAATTGCAAGCAGGAGTTTAAAATTCAGCATTCATTCAAAAAAAAACCAATTTGAGAATTCAACTACTCCACTAAAGGAAGAGACTAGCTGTATATAGCCTGATTATTTCACATCCTAAAGGTTTTTTTCACCCCTACATTTCTAGAGACATCTGCGAGTGCTAATAGAGCTCTTCCCAGGATGGGGATCATTAAGTCAAAGTACTCAAGCACAATGGGCAATGAAAGACTGAATTTGCTGGGGCTCATAACAATTGACAATGATGCTAACATACATGAGAGCTTCATTGAATTTGTGCAGGATATTCAACATCTGGAGACTCCTCTGTGGATTTTGATGCAATCAGTATAAATCTTTAAATAAATAACTTTAAATAAATAACAATAAAAAACTTTTAAATAAATACTTAGTGACATACACATTTCTGCACATAACTGTATACAGATACATAGGTATTATCCAGATGTGTAGATATCTATCTATCTAAATAGATATCTATACTTGTCTCTATATACAGATATATAGATAAAACATCTTTTTCATTACCTGGAACTGACCATAAAGAACATGGGGAATCAATGGGAGAAGGGAATAATGAGCATTTTTCTAGCTACAGGCAGTCATAAACACAGAAAATTCTTCTCTTCCTATATGTGGTACCACCACTATGCCCGTTTCAGTCTTGATTCAACACCATCAACATCAGTGGGAGCTTGCCACTGGTTTCTAATGAGATGAAGAGCTCACTCCTTGAAGTATTTTCAGTAGGAAGGTGAGAGCCAGTGAGGAGAAAAATCCCTCACACTCTTTAAGGGTTTAGTAATACTCAAAAAAAGAGGCATTAAAGGACAGAGCACTATAATGGGCTGCCCAGGGGGGTTGAGGAGTCTACTTCTCTGGACGTGTTTAACACCTGCCTGGAACGTGTTCCTGTGTGACTTGGTCTAGGTGATCCTGCTTTAACACCCGCCTGGAACATGTTCTTGTGTGACTTGGTCTAGGTGATCCTGCTGTGCAGGGGGATTGGATTGGATGATCTTTCACGGTCCCTTCCAATCCTTAATGTTCTGTGATTTCAAGTAGAGAATAAGAACAGAGGTTCATCCAGCAGCTTAGCTGCAACAGCAGCCAGCAGCTGATGCTTGGGGAACCAACTGGGTCCAGTGGACTATTACCTCTGTTTGCACTGGGAAAGAGCACCCTGAATCAAGAAAATGCACAGAAGGTTTGAGGAAAATAATTATTTGCATGCTAATTCTATTAACAAAATCAAAATAAACCCACAGAAGAAAGACCACAATAATTCCTGTTAAAAGAAAGCTCTTCTATCCATCTCAAGATCCAAAAGATACAGACTGCCCGTATTTCCTCTATCCTGAGGAAAGTACATCCTTGACTACGGATACAGATACTATAAGGGGAGTCCCTCATATCTAAATCTGTTAATAAAATCAAAGCAACACCACAGAATAAATACCAAAAGGATTCCTGTTCAAAGAAAGCTCTTCTATCCATTTTGAGACCCAAAAGACACAGATTTCCTCCACCCTGAGGAAAATACATTCTTGACTACAGATACAGATATGATAACGGAAGTCACTCGTATTTATTTGCCTTCAAAAGGCAAAACCAAAACCAGATTGAATTGCAGGAAGTGTATGTGGAATTCTCTACCAAGCTAGAGGCATCATTCAGTCACATGTGTACACACATGGAACTGATATTTCTCTTGTACAATCCCATTATATATTTATTTTGGAAAAGGAGCTTTTTAATAAGTTCACATCTTTAATAGATTACTGAGTGTGAGTGTATTCACTCACTCACATGCACAGGAAATTTTGTGGTATCACAGAACATTATGGATTGGAAGGGACCTTGAAAGATCATTCAGTCCAATCCCCCTGCCACAGCAGGACCACCTAGATCAAGTCACACAGGGACACATCCAGGTGGGTTTTAAATATCTCCAGAGAATGAGACTCCATACATGGAGTGTTATGTATAAAGTTGAGTAAAAAGAGGTGACACAGTCTAGTTTCTTTGCAACGTGTCTTTTCCATGGCTTACAGTGTGCAAATGAGGATAGTCCAAAATATTTACCACAGAAAACTACTTACCTACACCTACACCATTGTTTTCTTCACTTAAAATCTGAATATCCTTTGCGCTGAATTAAACCACTTCAAAAACATTTCATGCAAACACAAACAACACAAACCAGTAGTTTAGGGTTTAGTCTTGTAGAAAGATGCTCACGGTTTATTTGCTATTCAAATTAAGGAATATGAAAGCAATTCCTTTTTTATAAAGAGTTTTTTCATTGGTCTTTCATGTCACCTTACACAATTTGTCAGTAAGAAACAACTGCAGTAGGAGTAGACACCTCAAAAGTCACAGGCTACGTTTATGGCACACGGCAACGGACTTGTGTCTGTTAAGAACAAATGAAATTATAACCTACTGCACATCCTGCTTTTCCACAGATTGTGAATTTATGCATTTCCTTCCAATCCAGCAACAATCTGGACCACTTCTGCTCCAGATATTCTTGTCTTTCAAGATGAGCAGTTACTCTCTCCATAATGTGATGGATGTGGCACTGGATTACACAACCCAATAACACCTGTTCTCTCGTTTTCTAGATATTACCTTCATTGTACTTCTCAGCATGAACTCACAATCAAGACCCTGAGTATCGCTTCACGATAAATATCACAGATGAAGAGAAATGGTGCGGTGCCAATGTTATTTCTGTGGTGCTGGCACATCTCCTGAGCAGTGCCTCTTACTGCTTGTCACTGCATTTGGTAGTAAACATTATTTTAATTAAAACAACATCATCAGGCTCTACTGAACCTTTCAACTGGAAAGTCATTTTTTCGAGTATTTTAGTGTACTTCAATCTTTTCCAGAATCACAGAATCACTCCGGTTGGAAAAGACCCTCGGAGTTCAAACCCCATCTGGATGTGTTCCTGTGCGACTTGGTCTAGGTGATCCTGCTCTGGCAGGGGGATCGATGATCTTTCAAGTTCCTTTCCAGTCCCTAATGATTCTGACTCCATGTTAATTGAGTCCAACCATCTACCCTACCTTGCCTTTTCCTTCAGCATCTCTTACTATAAATCAGTTCTACTCTTTCCTTCCTTCAACATTTGTAGAGGCAGGAGCTGATCCTCTCAACAGTTACACCAGTGAGCACGTTTAGCTCACAGCCTCGTTATACTCAGTAGGACTACACACAGAGTGAAACTCCGGCAAGACTCACAGCCTTGATGTATCAACTCAGCTCTTCACTGAAATACAACCATCTCTGGGCTAAAGCATGATAAATATTCAACAGCACAGGGAAACACTACACTGCAGGTTTAAGGCTCAATCTGGCAAATACTTACACAAGAGTGTATTTTCTTCACACTGCTAGAGAAAACTACTTACATACATAAACATATTCACAGGCGCAAGATTGTAGAGTACAGGACCCAAGAGAGGAAAGAGAATGGAGTAGGAGAAGAGAGCCTTTCAATGCAACCCAGCACGTGCCTTCAGCATGGATTGAATCCCTTGCAAAATACAGAGAGGCCACAAGGTGATCAACGTGGCAACAACTGGAACAGAAGCTATGCAGGAACACACCTTGTTCTAGGAAATGTGATGCCAGGTCAGCCCTGTTAATGTCCAGTGAACTAGAGAATCTGGCTGAGCGCTGCTGGTGGCAAACCAGGCTGTTGAAACATCTGCACGTGAAGAGGGAAGATAAGAGTCAGGAGTAAAAGCCCTGAACAACACCAAGTCGTTTAGCCTGTCCTCACAGAGGAAGGGCTCCAGTCCTCTGATCATTGTAGTTGCTCTCCTCTGGACAGCTTTCAGGAGCTCTATGTCCTTCTGGTGTTGAGGACTTTACAATTGGACATAGTATCATAGACTCATAGAATCATTAGGGATTGGAAGCGACCTCGAAAGATCATCCAGTCCAATTGCCCTGCCACAGCAGGATCACCCAGACCAAGTCATATAGTCAGTCTAGGTTAGAAGGGACCACAGGATCACCCAGTTCCAACCCACCTGCAATGGGCAGGGACACCCCACCCTAGATCAGGCTGCCCAGAGCCTCATACAGCCCAGCCTTAAACACTTCCAAGGATGGGGCCTCCACCACCTCCTTGGGCAACCTATACCAGGCTCTCACCACTCTCACGGTGAAGAACTTCCTCCTCCTCATCCACTCTAAATCTACCCATCTCCAGGTTTGCTCCATTATCCCTCGTCCTGTTGCTACCTGACATCCTAAAAAGCCCCTCCCCAGCCTTTTGTAGACCCCCTTCAGATACTGGAAGGCCACAGTAAGATCACTTGGAAGCCTCCTCTTCTTCAGACTGAACAGCCCCAACTCTCTCAGTCTGTCCCCATAGGAGAGGTGCTCCAGTCCTCTGATCATCCTTGTGGCCCTCCTCTGCACTCGCTCCAGCACATCCACATTCTTCTTGTAATAAGGTCTCCAGAACTGGTCGCAGTGCTCCAGGTGGAGTATCATCAAGGAGACCTTGTCAAAGGTATCTCTTAAGTGGCAAGGTGGAGGACACAAGAGGGACAGGAACCTACCTCAGGGACAAACTGCACGCTAGCTTGTTTATGGCTGTCACAGAATCACAGAATCACTCTGGTTGGAAAAGACCCCTGGGATCATCGAGTTCAATCATCTACCCTACCTTACAAGTTCACCCATAATCATATCCCTCAACACCACATCCAAACGATGTCACAATCCATAAAGCAGTATGTCTGTTCATTCTCTACAACCACACAATATTTTTGTTTTCATTAAATGCTTAACAAATTAAATCTCTCACTTTATATCTAAGAAACTAGTCTGCACTTGTCAAATTACAGTGGTTGATAAAGCACTATAGAGGTTTATTGGAGAAGCTAGAAACCATATTCACAGGAATGCTTCACTTTTTATCTTTTTGTGTCTTTATTCTTCATTTCCTCAACATTTTTCAATCTTCTGCACCTGTCCTCTCCTCTTGTAATAGTTTTTCATTTCTGTGTCTAAAATTGTTCTCCCTGATCATCAGATCCTTAATAATTCCACTGATTGTTCAAATTGCTAGAGAAAGTTTCTAAAACATCTCTCACACTCGTACTCTTGTTGAAACAACGGAATTGCAAGAGAACCAGGACATTGACAGGGGCAAGTGAAGGGAGACCTCAAAAGATTGATCATTCACAATCTGATATATCTGGCCAAGTCCAAATTGAATAAAACTTTTGAACCTGTCAGGCACTGGAATGGGCTGCCCAGGGTGGTGGTTGAGTCACCATCCCTGGATGAGTTTAAAAGACACTTAGATGTAGTGTTGGGTGATCTGGTTTAGGGGTGAACTTGTAGAGTAGGGTTGATGCTTGCACTCAATGATCCCAAGGGTCTTTTCCAACCTGAATGATTCCATGACCCTAGGAACCTGTAGACATTTATGCACAGGGTGCCTTGAATGTGTTCTGTCTGTATCCTTGAGCACTTTGAAAAAATATTACTAACATTCACTGTTTCGAAAATGAATGTGCACTTCACTTTGGTTTTTATAATATGAAGGAATTTGGTAGATGAGCGTTTCCCCTAAAATTGTCTAATGTGTTTCTTCAGCCAGCACATCGGCAGATGTATCATAATCACCTGTCGTTAGAGTGACAGTACCTGCATTATGCAGTAAAATGATGGGGATGCAGCAAAACTCTAGCTCCTGAAAGCATTTGAAACTGGCTCAATAACTCTCGGAGCTGTTGGGGCTCAACTTATCTTTTCTTTGCATAACTACCTAAGCCATTTGGGTCGTTTATTCAGGACTTCCTTTTGAGAAAAATTAATACTCAAAAGTAATTCAGCCTCCTCAGGAGATAAATATTCACTTTCCAAATAAAATCCTTGAAAAAGCAAACAGCAAAATGTCTAAGATACACAGCTATGCAGTACAGCGCATTCGATAAGGGGATATTATCTGCTTCCAGCAGGTTTTGCCAAAGAAGAAGCCTGGTTAAATAGACCAGTCACTTGTCAGCACACTTTCAAATGGACTTTGCTTTAGACTTTATTGCCCCTTTGGTTTCGGTCAATGCAACGGCTTTATGGGATGACATTAAACACCAACCCATAAAGTCACAAAGTCCTGGTCCTAGGCAGCCCATGTTAATCAGTGTATAAAGATCTCTCAGAACTATGACTGAGACTGAGCTGTTAATCTCATGCATAAAGGTATAACTTCTATCAGGGTCATGGTGAGGGGGAGTTGTCTTTGTATAGAGGGCCCAAATGAGCTCTGCTTGTACTGAGTCTAATGTTAGGACAAGGGGCAGTGGGTGTGAGCTGGAACAGAGGAGGTTCCACATCAATATGAGAAGGAACTTCCTCCCGGTGAGGGTGACAGAGCACTGGAAGGGGCTACCCCATACACCGTATTCTCAGAAATTTCACAGGAAGGTTATGTGCCTATTAAACACTACTGGTAGGACTACCTTGGTGGGCCAGTCTTGTTCCTGCTGCTCATGGAGATAGAAGGATAATAGGAAACTTGTAATGCATCAATGAATCAAAGTCATGTACTGATAGGACGAGGGGCAATGGTTGCAAGCTAGAACATAGAGGTTCCACATAAATATGAGAAGGAACTTCTTCACAGTGACAGTGGCAGAGCACTGGAACAGGCTGCCCAGGGAGGTTGTGGAGTCTCCTTCACTGGAGACATTTAAAACCCACCTGGACATGTTCCTGTGCAACACTTGGTCTATTGGATCCTGCTGTGGCAGGGGGATTGGACTAGATGATCTTTCAAGGTCCCTTCCAATCCCTTATGATTCTATGAATCAAATGTTCCTCATTTTATCTGCCGTTTGAAGGATGTGTTATGTTGAATCTTTGCAATGTGAACTTAGCTGGTTTGATATTCTGACGTGTGTTTCTCTTGCAAAGGATTATTTTTAGACCATTTTTATAAAAAAAAGGTAGCGGTGAACAATGAGGTGGATCCGAGGCAATTATAACTCTCAGACTAATGATAGGTTTGTCTTTGTATTTTCTGGGTAAATAGCTTTCCTCACTGGGAAGAAGTGATGTAACCTGTCAGGAGCACACTTCTGCAGAACAGGGCTACATTTAGACTTTTTACTTTTAATAATCCTTTCCTTTTCAGGTATTGAATTTATGTTCAAGATTGCACATGCACCTTCACACACTTTCAACCCACTCCAGGAACCTTTACCTTCTTCTGCTGTTCCCCATAAGAATTCAAATAATATCACAGAATCACAGAAGGGACTTCAAAAGGTCATCTAGTCCAATGCCCCTGCCACAGCAGGATCACCTAGATCAAGTTGCACAGAAACATATCCAAGCAGGATTTAAACATCTCCAGAGAAGACTCCACATCCTCTGCTTTCACCTAGTACATTTTTGTTAGCTGAAGAAGCAGAAAATCTTTTCAGCTGGTAAGTTCAACTTATGTAGGTTAAACTCCTACTCTTCAGATAAAGCCATGTAAAGGTTTGCCATATGGCATGTACAGAAGGGTACCATAACTCCCCATTCCACAACACTGTACCCTTTTCTTGATGGAAATTGTGTTCAAGTAATATTTTGGGACTACTTTCCATCTGTAGCTCACGTTTGCATGTATTCTGGATCCTCTTCACAGAATCACAGAACATTAGGTGTTGGAAGGGACCTCAAAAGATCATCCAGTCCAATCCCCCTGCCACAACAGGACCACCTAGATCAAGTCACATAGGAACATAACCCACCTGGATATGTTCACACAGGAACATGTCCATGCAGGTTTTAAACATCTCCAGAGAAGAAGACTTCACAATCTTTTCTGTTCCACCTTACACCCATTGCCCCTTGTCCTATCATTAGATTATAGAATCATTACATGTCACTGAGCAGAGCCTGGCTCCATCCTCCTGACACCCACCCTTCACATATTTGTACACATTAATGAGGTTACCCCTGAGTCTCCTCTTCTGCGAGCTCAAGTGCCCCAGCTCCCTCAGCCTTTCCTCATCAGGAAGATACTCCACTCCCTTCATCATCTTCATTGCTCTGCACTGGACTCTCTCCAGCAGCTCTGTGTCCTGGAACCGAGGGGCCCACAACTAGACACAAAATTCCAGATGTGGTCTCACCAGGGTAGAGGTGGAGGAGATCTTTTCTTGATCTGCTAACCACCACCCTTCTGATCCACGCCAGGATCNTAGAATCATTACATGTCACTGAGCAGAGCCTGGCTCCATCCTCCTGACACCCACCCTTCACATATTTGTACACATTAATGAGGTTACCCCTGAGTCTCCTCTTCTGCGAGCTCAAGTGCCCCAGCTCCCTCAGCCTTTCCTCATCAGGAAGATACTCCACTCCCTTCATCATCTTCATTGCTCTGCACTGGACTCTCTCCAGCAGCTCTGTGTCCTGGAACCGAGGGGCCCACAACTAGACACAAAATTCCAGATGTGGTCTCACCAGGGTAGAGGTGGAGGAGATCTTTTCTTGATCTGCTAACCACCACCCTTCTGATCCACGCCAGGATCTCTTACTCTCTTCATGTATGATACTTCAATCCAAAAAACCACAAACAAAACCTTCATTACATTTCAAAGGTGCCACCTGTCACATACATTCTCTGACTAGCACTAACATTTAGCCTCTTACCTGCACTGGAATCAGTTTCTGTCCATGTTGTCCAACACATGCCAACCGACAACGTTTATAAGTCTGGTGTGATTTTATTTTTTGGGAAGGAGAGGTTGCAGCTGACTTATTCATCACCAAGAATGAATCCAGAAAGATTTTTCATAGAATCACAGAATCATTAGGGATTGGAAGGGACCTCGAAAGATCATCTAGTCCAATCCCCCCGACACAGCAGGATCACCCAGACTGAGTCACACAGGAACACATCCAGGTGGGTCTTGAACATGTCCAGAGAAGGAGACTCCACAACCTCCCTTGGCAGCCCTTTGATGCAGGTATTGCTCAGACACCCAAGAGGTTAACATGGACGGAGAAGTGAATTGTTCTCTGCAGGTGCCTCCCTTTGAAGAAGGAGGACTAGGCTTATTTGTTAATGGTAAGTGCTTTCCTAGAATGAAGAATAATATTGGTCATCAATTGTGACAGAAGCACAATAATCTCATAAACAGCTGCTGAGGCAACAACGTGGCCTCATGAGGTCATGCCCCAGACCCTGGTATTATATTCCTTCTGCCTTATGATCAATAGAAGAGAAGCACCAAAGCCATGTAGAGAATATGTCCTCAAAAACCTTCAAATAGATAGTAAATTTAAAAACTATGCAAGTCCAGGTTTATCATTCATAGAATCATAGAATCATTACAGATTGAAAGGGACCTCGAAAGATCATCTAGTCCAATCCCC
>VXBP01000536.1:88161-139446 GCA_013400115.1 Rhinopomastus cyanomelas
CCAACTCCCTCAGCCTCTCCTCATAAGGGAGGTGCTCCACCTCCTTCATCATCCTCATTGCCCTACACTGGACCCTCTCCAGCAGCTCCACATCCCTCTGAAACTGAGGAGCCCAGAACTGGACACAATACTCCAGGTGTGGTCTTACCAGGGCAGAGTAGAGGGGGAGAAGAACCTCTCTTGATCTGCTAACCAGCCCGGTTCTGATCCACCCCAGGATGCTGTTGGCTCTCTTGGCCACAAGAGCACACTGCTGGCTCATAGTCATCCTGCTGTCCACCAAGACCCCCAGGTCCCTTTCTCCTACACTGCTCTCCAACAGGTCAGTCCCCAGCCTATACTGGTTCCTGGGGTTGTTCTTCTACTAGCCATCTCAGATTCACTACTATGACTATACAGCTGCCTGAACTTCTAGAATTAATTAACTATATTACAGAATCACAGAACGTTAGGGATTGGAAGGGACCTCCAAATTCTATTCTGAACTTGATAAGTTAATTTAGGTTTAGCTGGTCCTATGAAAAACCAAGTGGGATTGATTAGCTCACTGGCATCATTTTTCTCCCCCATATTTATTCTCAAAAATGTATTTACACATTAAAAAGCCTCTTTCTTCATGTCTTTGCCACTTCTATCTCATGGTATAACAGCCTATTTCTTGTGCTACAATTGATTAGACTATATAGAGACAGGAGAGGAAGTTGAAAGCCTCTGATAGCAGGAATACTTGTCTAAAAACATGCTCGTACTGAGTCCATCATCTAAAGGCTACATACTCCCATTTTCTAGCAAAAGCTGGATTATATTACAGCAAGAAGGAAAATATCATGTGAATGGACACACAGTCTAATTAAACGAATATATTAAAAGTTTCTGGGCTTGACAGGTAAGAAGTAGCTGTCACTCTTTTCAGCACTTTGTGAATTAAGCTGCTGTCCTTCATTATCTCAAAAGATTATTACTGCTCTGTTTCTTGTGAGTGCAGTGAACTGGAACAGCAGAGATAATAGGTTATTATAGGAAAATCTGGCTTTGACATTTAGACGACAAATTTAAAGTCAATTAGAAGAAAAATACCCCATTAGGTAGAGCGAGTGTATCAATTACGGCAGTGAAGAGATATTGCTAATAGTGTAATTGAAATTTATAGAGTGGTGGTCCCCAAACTGTGCAGTCAGGTCGTGTGAGTGATGGCAATAACAGGCATGTAAACATTTAATTCTTAGCCATTTGCAGGCAGAGGATGGAGAGATTTTTTTAAATTAGGAATCTACTTCCATCCTGATGTTAAAATTCCACTCCAGAATCATCAGGGAAGAGCTTACATGAAAGACTGAATGCTTTCCTGAAGATCCAGCAAAATAAAGCACTTTTCAGCACAGCATACGTGCATTTTGATGGAAACGACCTGTATCACAGATCAACAGAACATTAGGGATTTGAAGGGACCTCAAAAGATCATCCAGTCCAATCCCCCTGTGACAGCAGGAGTCCCTTGATCAAGTCGCACAGGAACATGGCCAGGTGGGTTTGAAACATCTCTAGAGAATGAGAATCCACAACCCCACTGGGCAGCCCCTTTCCAGTGCTCCATCACCCTCACCAGAAGTTTCTTTTCATATTGATGCGGAACCTCCTCTGTTCCAGCTTACACCCATTGCTCCTTGTCCTATCATTGGATGACATCAAGCAGAACCTGGCTCCATCCTCCTGACATCCACCCTTCACATATTTATAAACACTAATGAGGTCATCCCTGAGTCTCCTTCTCTCCAAGCTAAAGAGGCCCAGCTCCCTCAGCCTTTCCTCATCAGGGAGGTGTTCCACTCCCTTCATCATCTTTGTGGCTCTGTGCTGGATTCTCTGCAGCAGCTCTGTATCCTTCTGGAACTGAGGGGCTCAGAACTGGACACAAGATTCCAGATGCGGTCTCACCAGGGATGAGTGGAGGGGGAGGAGAACTTCTCTTGATCTGCTAACCACCCCCATTCTGAACCGCCCCAGGATGCCATTGACCTTCTCAGCCATAAGCGCAAATTGGTGGCTCATTGTCATCTTCCTGTCCACCAGGACCCCCATGTCACTTTCTCCTACACTCCTCTCCAACAGGTCAGTCCCCAACCTATACTGGGTTCTGGGTCTTTTCCTGCCCAGATGCAAGACTCTACACTTACCCTTGTTATAGTTCATCAAATTGCTCCCTGCCCAGCTCTCCAGCCTGTCCAGGTCCCGCTGAACGGCAGCACATGTCTAAGCAATGACTAAGAGAAGGTAAATATTAGCCTTTTCCCCATCAAGAGAATATTTTCAATGCTGAAAGAAGTTTACAAAAGAATAAGTACAGCTTAATACTAGCACAGAGCTATGGGAGAAACTTCAAAAGACATTTTGGTCACATTTTGGTAGAGAGATTGCAAGAATGGAAGGGTTTCTGCCTCAGATGCTGAACTATGAAATAGCCTTGTGAAGGAACTATGTAAAATTCAATTTATAGCAGTTCAAAACTAGATGGAGAGCCACGCTGGAAGATAAATACCACAGAAAATGATGTTAGCCTAGATCAAAAGGACAGGTTAGTAGGGATTTGATTAAAAACTTGCCATTCATGCTTTTAAAAACCCTGTGTTCTCGAAAAGGATGAAGACAAACACAACAGGAAAGCCGTATAAATAGGGAACGTACTGCAGTCACCGCTTGTGATGAGCTGCTTTTATTGCATTGTGCTCCCACCTGACTCTGCTCCTTTGTCTTACCTCCTTCCTGCTGATGGAGGACCAAGCAGCTCTCGCTGGATACGCACAAAAGGGTGATGGAAGGGGCAGGTGCTCAGCTGGGGAGCTGGAGGTGCACTGGTCATGGCATCTGGATGAAAAAGAACTTCACTCTTCTCCTGCCGCTTGCTGGGAACACAAAGGCAGGTCTGAAGTTTTGTGGCAGCACTTAGAAGTGTCATGGTGTGGAGGCTCTGCACTGGCCACCCCACACCTCTACAGGTTTCACCCTCATTCAGCTGTGGAGCCAAAGCTAAACTAGGACTCGGTGCTGCGGCAGGGCATGGGGAGGACAAATGAGAAGGACCAGCATGAGGGCTGAAGGGACGTGCACACAGCCTGCATTTTCAAACTGTCTTGTCCTCAGGTACCTCTGCCAAAGCTGTTTTGGTACAAACAGGACCCGCACTGCGAACCTGATGCTCATCTAACCCTGACTTGAGTGGAATTTGCTTGTTCACATCCCCAGAAAGCCTGTTTATTGCTAAGGCTTAAGTAGAGAGCTACCCTGATGCCCTTAGGTTTGACCACTTTATTCTGTGCAGTAATAACCTGGAATCATTTGGTGCACATGCAGGTTTGGACCATCTAAAGGAGCTGGCTCTGTTTTCACCCACTCCACAGGACACACAGACAGCCACAGGCTGACTCTGGGGCGTTATCCCACGGGTAAACAAGACGTTCCTCAAGCAGCAGAACCCAGAAACCTGATTCACCTCTGATTTGTGTCTTTTCTCCTCTGTCCCCCTGCCCAATCTGCTCTTTCAGCAGCAACACTCTTCTTCCTACTCCCCCTTCTCCCCTTTTCTGCTCTGTATGTGAAGAACCAAGCTCTGCTGAAGCCAGTCTAGGGACAAACACTTCCCAGCAGACAACCCGTGCAGAACAAGCGTACAGTGCTGGAGTTCAGCCTGCATTTTCCCCAGAGACTAACCTAGATCTCTCAGTCTGATGCCAATTTTTGCAATTAGCTTGTAGGGGGATATAATTTACTTTCTATCTGTGTTTCAAAAGTTAACTGGAGAGGAAAAAGACCAAACAATCACAGACATATTGTTTCTTTCAGGAACTAGCTCAGAAATAAATGACACTGTTTTTCACTAATCTGGATGAAATAAAATAGCTGATACGTATCATGGGAGCAGAATAAGTGCTGAAGATGAAGTTGCTTCACTGCTTCCATTATGAACTCCATTCTCTCGGCTGTCATCACTTCTTCACTGAAATTTTGCTGCCTACTGAGATTTCTGCAGTTTGAAATAAGGGAAGAAATGCTCCCTGCAGGACTTCTGCAGGGGGAGGGATGAGACAGCTGCCGAAATCATTTCCGGCTGGTCTGCTAATTCCTTCTTCGCTTATCCCACTTATGGGATCCCATGTCACCCTTGCAGCTACTGCAGCCCAAAGAGCAGCTTTGACTTCTTTGACATGTCTTATCTACTTTCAAAAGCTGACAGCACACACTTCCAGGCACAAAACATCACCAGCTGTTGAGCTCTCCCAAAGCCCTGTTACTTCCAAAATGCTCTCTCATATAACCAGCTGCTACTCGATATCATTTAGTGATAGGACGAGGAGCAGTGGTTGTAAACTGGAACATGGGAGGCTCCACATAAATATGAGAAGGAACTTCTTCACAGTGAGGGTGATGGAGCGCTGGAATGGGCTGCCCAGGGAGGTTGTGGAGTCTCCTTCACTGGAGACATTTAAAACCCGCCTGGATGTGTTCCTGTGTGACTTGGTCTAGGTGATCCTGCTGTGGCAGGGGGATTGGACTAGATGATCTTTCGAGGTCCCTTCCAATCCCTAATGATTCTAGTTTTTTCTGACTTTTTGTTGGCTTTTTTTTTAAAGTTTAGTGTTTCTTGATTAAATTCATCTTGTGAGCAGGAAGATGCTTAAAAGATGGCCAGAGTTTTAAAAGTTCCAAGACTGCACCTGGAATCACAGTGGAGAGTTTTATTTATGGCAAATATTTCTGACTCCATTTGGTCTTTTAGCAGAGGCTAAAAGCTCAGTTCAGTTCTCGTAGGACTGAGGCCAAAGCAGAGCTTGCCTTTGTTTAACACGCTTAGTGCACTTTTATTATTAGCTTGGTTCTGTATTCTTAAACCTTTTAGAGAGCTTTAGCTCACAGAATCACAGAACATTAGCGATTGGAAGGGACTTTGAGAGGTCATCTAGTCCAATCCCCCCCCAACAGCAGGATCACCTACATCAAGTCACACAGGAACATGTCCAGGTGGGTTTTAAATGTCTCCAGAGAAGAAGTCTCCACAATCTTCGTGGTCAGCCCATTCCAGTAGCTCAGCACCAGTTTGCCACTTCCTGCTAAAACTCCTTCCCATAAGGATTTTCACTTTACACATTAAAAACTTCTTAACTTCCAGAGAAGCAAAGTCCTTCTCTGGAGAGGTTTAAAACAAACCTGGATATGTTTCTGTGCCACTTAGTCTGGGTGATCCTGCTGTGGCAGGGGGATGGGACTGGATGGTCTTTCGAGGTCCCTTCCAATCCCTAATGCTCTGGGATTCTGTTATTTGTTGGCATGACCAGCAAAATTCTTGCTTCTTACAAGCCCACACTACCTGCTGAGACAAACACAACAGACCGAGTCTCTCTCTTATACTGTAAACAAAAACCAAGAGAAGCAAAGGCTTCAGGTCAGCCCAGTCAGTGACACCCAAATCCACGTCTATTTTCATCCGAGTAAAACGAGAACGAACTATCTATCCCGTTTTATCTCAGTCCAAATGAACCAAGTTGAAACTCCACCAGTTCTTTGCTGCTTCCAGGCAGCATCCTCTCCATTTCACTCTCCCTCCCCCAAACATCAATGCTGACCGGCGTAAGCCAGGTGCTTCCATTGAAGGAGACACGCACAATTGCCTCCCATGCAGCGCTCCTCCCTGTGTGCAAGCATCTTTGGACTAAAATGATAAACTAGTATTGATGAAACCATTCAGTTGAGCACTCAAGGCTGGATCAAAATAATCTCTAATAGTGAGATTGCAAAAGGAGCTGGTGTGGGAGCTCCTGCTGTGAGCAATGACAGCAACTGAACGTGCAGCTCTCTCTGAAATGCAGACTGATGATACCCAGCACCGCATATTATCCAGAACAGTGCATTTGCTGCCTTTCCCCCCTGTCTTGAACCACACAAGCCTGTGTTTACTAGCTGCTTTACAGCCCCTCTACAACACACTGTGTGCTGTCTTCTGGCCAGCATCCATGTAATCATTAGATCAATTACCCAAGCACAGAAATTGCTACAGAACAGATGCTCCTTCTTAAAAGAACCAAAAATAAAGGGGGGGAATCACATTCAACACATTCCAACAGTAATTTAAAATGCACTTTCTTTATGTCTCTGTCACTTGTGTAAATACTGCAGGACAATCAACTTGCAGGGCACCTTTCAGTGGCAACCAGTGTCCAGGACAAGGGGTAATGGACACAGAATCACAGAACATTAGGGATTGGAAGGGACCTCGAAAGATCATCCAGTCCAATCCCCCTGCCACAGCAGGATCTCCTAGACCAAGCTGCACAGGAACATGAGCAGGTGGGTTTTAAACCTCTCCAGGTAAAGAGACTGCACAACTCCCCTGGGCAGCCCAGTGCTCTGTCACCCTCACTGTCACAAACTGGAAAACAAGAGGTTCAATTCAAACAGTTTTTTGTAGTGAGGGTGACAGAGCACAGGAGCAGGCTGCCCAGAGATGCTGCAGAATCTCCACCTCTTGAGATGTTCAAAGCCCATCTGTTCCTGTGTGATCTACCCTAGGTGAACCTGCTCTGGCAGGGTGGTTGGACTAGGTGATCTTGAGAGCTCCTTCCCAATCCCTACCATCCTATGATTCAAAAGAAGCTTATTTAAAGTATTGAATCCTATTTTTCTCGCGGCTAAAGTCTAGCACAGAAGAGGTCAAAATAACATGGAATATTCAAAGAGTAAACAAAGAAAATATGACGAGTATATTTTTAAAAGCATCTTAAGGACTTATGGCCCTATTTTCAATCCACTTCCATGTGGATGGCTCTAATTTAAACTGAAGAGCACTAGGTGCCCACATCCTTCTGGTCCTTCAGAACTGGACCTTTACAGTAGTTATTTTTTTTACAATTTCCATTCCCATGCCAAGTGCAGTTTGCAGTAATCACTGCTGATGAGAAAGTTGTGTTCAACTTGCTTTGAATCATAGAATCACTATGGATTGGAAGGGACCTCAAAAGATCATCTAGTCCAATCCCCCTGACACAGCAGGATCACCTAGATCAAGTCATAAAAGGGTCATTGTGGAGCATTTACCACCTGAACCAAGCACATCCCAAGGAATTTCCATTCTCTGCACCTTCTTTTGGTTACCTTTGGAAAAATCACAGAACATTACGGATTGGAAAGGACCTTGAAAGATCATCTAGTCCAGTTCCCCTCCTTGATCTAGGATCACAGAATCATAGAATCACTACGGATTGGAAGGGACCTCGAAAGATCATCTAGTCCAATCCCTCTGACACAGCAGAATCACCAAGACCAAATCTCACAGGAACACATCCAGACGGGTCTTGAACATCTCCAGTGAAGGAGACTCCACAACTACCCTGGGCAACCTGTTCCAGTGCTCCATCACCCTCATTGGGAAGAAGTTCCTTCTCATATTGATGTGGAACCTTCACACCCATTGCCCCCTGTCCTATCATTGGATGACAGTGAGAAGAACCTGGCTCCATGCTGCTCCCGGAATGTTTTGGTCAAAACACATAGCGTTTAACATCTGTTGAATGCATACTTCTCCCAGCTCTACCGGATTCATGTAAAGCATCAAACTCTAAACTGAAGAAAATTCTCCTCTCTTTTTATTTCCTTCTCTGTCTGCTCTCAATGGATTTGCTGTTGCAGACAATAAACAGCGATCTTAGCTGTTAAGTCTCACTGAAACAATTTTGCTGGCACACAGTTCACATTTTTAGAGGTTATGGCCTCGCTCAAGCAAAATACTCACTGAAGCTGGTTTGTTTCCATCCCAAAAGATGACTAGGATGTGCAGCAAGTGGCTTCCAACACTGTCGTGTAGTTCTGTTTCACTTCCACTTATTGCAAAGTGCTTTTAAAAAGTCAGTTTAATAAGAAATTTCACTGTCTAATGGGCCATGACTGCTCATGATAGGGTTTAATTTTAAATTCAGTTCATTATGCTGCCATTAAGGAAGATATGACTTGTCTTATTGCATCTTATCTTTTACCATTAGTTTTATGTCCATTATTAGTTTGGATTATCAAAGTAAGATACTCAGCACCCGATGAAATGCACAGCGTAAGTCAAAGGGGAAGACGGATTATCTTCTGCAACAAACTGAATCTCACCAAATCTAGGGATAGGACAAGGGGCAATGGGTGTGAGATGGAACTGAGGAGGTTCCATATCAACATGAGAAGGAACTCCTGAAGTGAGGATGATGGAGCACTGGAACAGGCTGCCCGGGGTGGGATTGTAGAGTCTCCTTCTCTGGAGATGCTTAAAACCTGCCCGGATATGTTCCTGTGTGACTTGGTCTAGATGATCCTGCTGTGGCAGGGGGATTGGACTAGATGATCTTTCAAGGTCCCTTCCAATCCCTAAAGTTCTGTGATATCTGGTCATTTTCCAGCTCTGCCCCATCCTTACTCTGGACATCTTGGTTTACCCTTCGTGGTAAAGCTCCTTGTCAAATGTAAAGACACGCAGTGCATCCATCCCACCTCTTACCCAACCATTCATGACTGTAAATTCTGAAAGGCAAAGCCTCTCATTCTGCCTTACACATAACACACACACTGTGGTAGAAACACAGCCTTGTTGACCCTGTTGATGCTGCTCTAACTCAGAAAGGTGGATCACAATGACCAGGTATGTATTCCTTAGAATCATAGAATGTTCATTTATCATCTCAGATGTACCAATCTAAGGTGCCTAAAGCAGGCGGGCACTTGTGCTTCTGCCTGCTGGCATCCTCCTCCCATTAGACCACTTGAAATAACATGGAATCAGAGAATGCTCCAAGCTGCAAAGGGACCTCTAGAGGTCATCTAGTCCGACCTCTCTACACAAGGACAACTCTACCTAGGTCAGGCTCCTCAGAGCCTCATCAAGCCTGACCTTCAATGGCTCCAGGGATCATGGCCACAACCTCCCTGGGGCATTCCATTCCAGCCATCAACCACCCTCACTTTGAAGAACTTCTTTCTAATATCCAGCCTCAATCTGTCCTTTCCCAGCTTGAACTCACTGCTCCTTGTCCTATCCGTACAAACCCTCTTGAAAAGACCTTCCTCTGCCTTCATGTAGGTCCCCCTCAGTTACTGGAAGATCAAAAGAAGGTCACCACCAGAAATTTCTTTTCTCCAGGCTGAACAGCCCCAACTCTCTCAGCTTGTCCTGATATGAGAGATGCTTCAATCCCCTCATCGTTGTAGTGGCCCTCATCTGGACACACTCCAGTCTGTCTACATCCTTATACTGGAGGCTCCAGGACATGGAATCATCAAGCCTGGAAAAGACCTTCACAATCACCATGTCCAACTGCCACTTCAGCATGGCTTCCTTACTCCCATCAGAATACTAGTAAAGATTAACTTTCACTTTACGTTCTACCTTTACTTCTTGTGTCAGCCACCACTTTAACCTCTGACCATCCTTTCCTACTGAGACCACTGCAGTATCAAGGTCAACTGCACTAGTCCTAAGCAAGCAAATGCTGCTGTGGTTACTGTCACAGTGTCAAGGCAACCAATGGTGTTTCAAAAACACAGTAAGTCTCAAGAGATCATTATGAGAAATTAAAAGCTCTTCCCATTACACTATATTTAGAACAGAGATGCAGTGAGGTGCTGTTTAGTCAGATTTATGGCTGTGCTCAAACCACAAAAAATAAATAACAAACCCTTCAGCCTCATTTTGTCAGCAATGTCCTCTTACAGTTGACCAAGGGCTCAACTTGTTGTTGAGCTGGAAATGCAGCTCCTTCACTCATCTTTTGGGTAAGATTTCAAATTAGACATTAAAGGCTCTATGATCTCCCTTTTCACAGAAGGGTAAGAGCAACGTTCAGCCACGTCCCACCACTCTGCCAGCACAAAGGTGGGCACAAGATGTCTTGACAAAAAGTGAATTCATCCCCAAACGGTAATTCAATATAATTTCTTTTTTTAAATGGCTGTTTTTTCCAAATGTTTAAATAAAACTAAGCTCTGAGGTATTAAAGTATTTGAGGCAGCTATGTGCCCCTGTGGCCAAGAAGGCCAATGGTATCCTAGGGTGGATCAGAAGAGGTGTGGTTAGCAGATCAAGGGAGATTCTCTTCCCCCTCTGCTCTGCCCTAGTGAGATCACAGCTGGAATCTTGTGTCCAGTTCTGGGCCCCTCAGTTCAAGAAGGACACAGAGCTGCTGGAAAGAGTCCAGCGCAGAGCCACAGAGATGATGAAGGGAGTGAAGCATCTCCCTGATGAGGAGAGGCTGAGGGAGTGGGTCTCTTGAGCTTAGGATAAAGGAGACTGAGAGGTGACCTCATTAATGTTTATAAATATGTGAAGGGTGGATGTAAGGAGGATGGAGCCAGGCTCTGCTCAGTGGCCTTCAATGATAGGACAAGGGGCACTGGGTGTAAGCTGGAACAGAGGAGGTTCCACATCAATATGAGAAGGACCTTCTTCCCAGTGAGGGTGACGGAGCACTGGAAGGAGCGTGAAGCCTCCTTCTCTGGAGATGTTTAAAACCTACCAGAACATGTTCATTTGCGACTTGATGTAGATAATCCTGCTCTGGCAGAGGAATTAGACTGGATGATCTTTTGAGGTCCCTTCCAATCCCTAATGTTCTGTGATTCCATGATTTTCATTAGCATTCAACAAATTGTTTCAGGTTAACTAAAGCAAAGTTTTCCCAAGCCTGGTCACTACCTCTCCATCCCCTGCAAAACTTTACCAAAATAAATCAATTACACCCACCCTGCTTTTACTATAATGATTTCCACCCCACCTTCAGTTTTCATTTTGGCCAAAACACTGAAAAAACCCTACATTTGCCAAGTTCTGCTCAAACACAAAGGACACGGCTGAGTGCTTGGGAAACCTCTGCTAGACTCTGGCAAATGCCAAGTGCTCCAGTCCACTTGTTTGTACAGACTCTGATAGAGTCTGGTGGGCACCACACCTCAGGACCACACATTTGGGGTAACCAGGGATGTTCTCCAGGCAGTTCCTTAAGTGTGTTGTGGCTTTGAAAGCACGGGAGGGTGTTTTAATCAGGTTTTCACGTGTTAGGATTGAAATATCAGAGCTAGACCCAGATGGAGATTTGTTCAGCGCTGAACCCTTTCAGAAAGTCAGATCCACATTTCTTAGATGAGAAGCTGATGCAGCAGAAGCGTTCAGCGTGCCAGCAGCCTCAAATGCCATCTCGCAGATCACATCAGCATGCACTTTCAGATCTATTACAGCAATATCAGCAGTCCTTGATTTCTTGGAATGATGTTATTTGTGCAGGTAGGGCGAGCTGTCACGAGTTGACAGGTTTAGATTATTTCACAGGGGACAACCCACTGCAGAGCACAGATGGTAATTGATTCATTTCTCCCCACACACCGGGCTCACCGGGCTGCCACCGCGTGAGCTCAGTCCTGGCACTGCTGCGGAATGACGCTGGGCTGATGCAAAATTAAAAGCTACCAAGCCCTGCTTATTGTTATAGTCTGCATTTTAGGAGCCTTATGGTTTTGCTGTGATTAAAAACCAACAGTTCTGGAAAAGTTTAAAATCTAAAATAAAAGCTGTTGCTCCTTTATTCCTAAAATAGCCCATATACTGTAACTGTGCTACGCACTGAGCGGAATCCAGTATAGAGCTGACAGAGTCCAGTGCAGAGCCACAAAGGTGATGGAAGGAGTGGGGCATCTCCCTGGTGAGGAAAGGCTGAGGGACCTGGGGCTCTTGAGTTGGGAAAAAAGCAGACTGAGGGGTGACCCCATGAATGTCTGAAGGGTGGGTGCCAGGTGGATGGAGCCAGACTCTGCTCGGTGTCATCTAATGATAGGACAAAGGGGCAGTGGGTGTGAGCTGGAACTGAGGAGGTTCCACGTCAATATGAGAAGGAACTTCTTCATGATGAGGATGACAAAGCACTGGAAGGGGCTGTACAGTAGGGTTGTGGAGTCTCCTTCTCTGCAGACATTTAAAACCCACCTGGATATGTTCCTGTGCAACTAGATCTAGATGATTCTGCTGTGGCAGGGGATTGGACTGGATGATCTTTCGAGGTCCTTTCCAATCCCCACTGTTCTGTGATTCTGAATCTTCTCTTGGAGAATCAGTGACTCAAGGACAAGCACAAGCAAGCACCCAACACACTTCTGTCCCTCAGTGATTCATTACCAGTTGTGTCTCCTTGCTCCTATCTGGGGGAAGGATGCTCCAGGACCTTGCCTGCTAATAAAGACTTTAAAGTTTCAGTGTAACTCAGCTTTTGTGATAATGATTTTCGTCCACAGTTTTTCTGCTTTCAGATATTGCTAAATCATCAGAGACAGAAAAAGAGGATCAATAACAGCAAATATATGTGCACAGGGACCATCCCCGTGTGTGTGCACAGCCCAGCACACACCTGATCTATTATCCTTTAAATTATGAGTCCTGGGTAAGTTATGTTCAGAGATGCTGCAGCCCTACTCTCAATAACTTCACCTACCAAGGGAAAAGGTTTCATGTAGGACCTTGATCTTCAGCTAAAATCTCAAATGAGTTTTGAGGACTGCATTTGAAGTTAATGGGTCAGAGTCTTTTAAAATAACCTTTGAAAAGCATCACCAAAAGGTTTCCCTTAAGTGATTTTCCTAGCGTGTGGAGAGTGTTGTTACCTGCACGGCTCTGCGTGCGCGTTTGTGTCCTTCAACATCTGCAACGAGCCTGCTTTTAATTGCTGCTGTACCTCTGTGATGGCAGCTCTCCTATTGCTTTGGGGTCTGCACTTGATTTTCAGGGTGACTTGTGTCAGCACTAAGGAAAGAACAGGAAACCTCCTGGGAAGCTGAATGAACCAAGCCTATCTGAAACAACTGTTATCGATTACTTTCATGAAGAAAATTAATAGACTGCTGCTCCTGAAGAGGGTTTTACTCCAGCATATAATAAACTAAGCAAATGTCATTTAAGTCCTCTGGCATGATGAGAAAAAAATGTTTTGCACCTACATCTACAAATCCCTTAAATCCCAAACCCAAAGCATTTGAAGATTAGTAAAGAAAAAACCTCCACTAACCCAACTGAATCAACAAGCCCCTAAATCAACAGTTTCCAGATAATAAATAAACACAACACCCTTCACCCCCAGGGAAAATCTGCACTGTGCCCAACCACAGGATGTACTTCACCCCTCAGTTCCAGAAGGACACAGACCTGCTGGAGAGAGTCCAGAGCAGATGATGAAGGGAGTGGAGCACGACCTTGATGAGGAAAGGCTGAGGGAGCTGGGTCTCTTGTGCTTGGAAAAACGGAAACTGAGGGGTGACCTCATTAATGTGGATAAATATGGGGAGGGTGGGTGTCAGGAGGATGGAGCCAGGCTCTGCTCAGGGAGGATTGGACTGGATGATATTTCAAGGTCCCTTCCAATTCCTGATGATTCTATGATTCTGTGATCTAATGATAGGACAAGGGGCAGTGGGTGTCAGCTGGAACATAGTAGGTTCCATGTAAATATCAGAAGGAACCTCTTCCCGGTGAGGGTGACAGAGCACTGGAAGGGGCTGCCCAGGGAGGTTGTGGAGTCTCCTTCTCTGGAGGCATTTAAAACCCACCTGACCACGTTCCTGTGAGACTGTATCTAGGTGATCCTGTTGCGGCAGGGGGATTGGACTGGATGATCTTTCGAGGTCCTTTCCAATCACTAATGTTCTGTGATTCTGAATGAGGAGGAAGACAACAGAACGAATCACAGAATCACGGAATATTAGGGATTGGAGTGGATCTCAAAAGATCATCCAGTCCAATTCCCTCACCACAGCAAGATCCCCTAGACCAAGTTGCACAGGAACATCCCCAGGTGGGTTTGAAATGTCTCTAGAGAAGGAGACTCCACAACAAACCTGAGCAACCTGCTTTAGTGCTCTGTCACTCTCACCGTGGGGAACCTCCTATGTTCCAGCTCACACCCATTGCCCCTTGTCCTATCATTAGATGATATTAAGAAGAGCCTGGTTCCATCCTCCTGACACCCACTCCTCACATATTTATAAACATGAATGACGTCACCCCTTAGGCTCCTTTTCTCCAAGCTCAAGAGACCCAGATCCCTCAGCCTTTCCCCATCAGGGAGATGTTCCACTCCTTTCATCACCCTGAAGTGCCACCCCTGAGAATAAAAATCAGCTCATGCTCTGACCCAGAACTCCTCCACAATATTTGACAAGAATTTATCTAGTGTAGGATGACTCCTGGTTCCTGCAGTCAGATTGGCAGGTCTTGCTGCTTGCCACCAGCTGCAGTTGAGATCCGTTGCAGCCAGATTTAAATGCTGAGATGTCTTTAAAAAAAAAAAGGGAGAAAAAAATAAAAAGAAAACTCTACATTTCAATCTAGAAACCCCAGACTGGGTGACATTTCCTACAGTTTTAGAGTTTTAGACTTGACCTTTCCAGGCTTCAGTCCCCCTGACGTAAAGCAGCAGTGTCGCCTGCTACTCTGAAAAGTGTGACGGGAAGGTAAGTTCATCTACATCCACAAAAGCTTCAGAAACAACACCAGGAGCAACTAGAAAGATGCGATGACTAAGCAGAGTTTAAGTGCTTGCGGAGATGATTTATCACCAGTTACTGTGGAGATGACGTGTCTCAAACTGAGGTCTCTTTATCAGAGGAAAAAATGCTTCTGTCTTTAGCAAAACATAACAGAGGACAGAATCCATCAGTGGCCACTTGGAGGCACTTCCAACACCAGGGTACTTCAAACCATTGATGCCAACCTTTGATCACAGAATCAAAGAACATTAGGGGTTGGAAGGGACCTCGAAAGACCGTCTAGTCCAGTTTCCCCACCACAGCAGGATCACCCAGATCAAGTCACACAGGAACATGGCCAGGAGGGTTTTAAATGTCTCCAGAGAAGAAGACTCCACAATCCCCCTTGGCAGCCCCTTCCAGTGCTCCATCAGCCTCACTGGGAAGAAGTTCCTTCTGATATTTATACGGAACCTCCTCTGTTCCAGCTCACACCCATTGCTGTGTCAGGGGGATCGGACTAGATGATCTTTCGAGGTCCCTTCCAATCCCTAATAATTCTATGATCTCCTCTCTCTTGATCTCCCACCTAATGTTGCTGACCAGGCATCAGATACAGCCTTTCCTTTTAGTAGGACCATCAACAAGAGACAGACAAGTCCCGTCACATATCTGACATCTAATCAAACACAGAAGACAGCAGGAATACTGCTGCACTTCTCACGCTGCAGGGGGATGTCGCCCCGTCCCTGCACCACCGGAGCTCTGCACAGCTAATCTCTTTCAAACCATACCCCTCCATTCTGTAGCCAAAGGAGCCCGAGCTGAATGCTATGGATTTGTGACCTGGGACAACAAAGGGCAAAAGACCCCTGTACATTCCCTTAGGTCTCAGTAGATCTCAGTCCTCTGCCTACCTTTGGAAACAGAGCTGGAGCTGCAGGTAGACAATGCGGGTAAAAGTACTTCAGGCACTGGAAAGACAAAAGTGGATTTGAAGAAAGCAAAGACCACAAATGAATAAGCAGATGGGGAAAAAAAAGGCTCAGATCAGTTGCTCTGCAGCCCACACGCATTTAATCTGCCTATCAGGAGACACATTAGATGCTGAATTTCATTGCGCCTCATTTGCAGACCCACTCTTCCTGATGCAAAAGCACTTCAAAGGCAGCTCATACATCATGAAAGCCTGAAGCCCGGAGAGCTTCTTGCCAAGATAAAGGTAGCTAATGTCATATGATTTATTCCTTTGAAGCAGTGCCTTTTCCATGACCCACTCATCGTGTTACACAGCGCGTAGCGCTGTCGATCCCAGCGAGTGTTTTCGCGGTGCCGGTGACCACTACACAGTATCTCCGAGAGTCTGACGATAGCAACAGGGACTTAATTGAGATACAGCCACTTACCATCGCTGCCTCGGCTTCAAACCAGAGACCTGATGGAAGCCAGTCCTCACTGATGTGCTCACAGGAGATTTCCTTCCCAGCTCTCTGCCTGGCAAATACAAACAGGCAGGAATTAATGGGCACAGCTGAAGGTCAGATCAACTTCAAGGTCAAATCTGTGATGTTCTGTGATTCTGTGAACTTTTCCATTCCTCTCCCCCACCACAAAGAGCTCTGCCTTGTGGAGGTCACCCCAAAGCTTACCACTGCCCAGCACGGGAGCAGGATGGTTGTCAAACCCACGTTGCGAGGGGCAGCCATCCTCTGCTGTCTCTCACAGGCTGTATTTTTAAACAGCTCCTTACACCAAAGCTCTCATTTGATGTTTTTTTTTTTCAGTGAAGTGATTTAGCCCAGATAAAAGCAAACTATCCTTCCCCATCCTTCAAAGCGTCTGTTTTGGTGTTTCTAAGGTTATGTTCTCTCCTGCAGTGAGGTACAAATACATGAGCAGTCGCATATCTTAAGGTACCTGGTTTTGTCTTCTGGATTTGCACTGATTTCATCCTCTCACACGGCTCTGCCTCTGCTGAGAAGCCAGGCTGCTGAGGAGCCAGGCTGTTTAACCCCCATTTGCAGAATTTTAGCTATGGACACACCATTCCTGTGCGACCAGATCTAGGGCATCCTGCTGTGACGGGGGGATTGGACTAGATGGTCTTTGGAGGTCCCTTCCAATCCCTAATGTTCTGTTATTCTGCTGAGTAAATATCTTTGGAAAAGACAACGCAGTGGTCTGTCCACATTTCTGTGGTGTGCTTCATCTGCATTAATTCACGTCCCTGTCCTGGGGGCCAAAAATTAGTTTGGCAACTAATCTCCAGCAGGGCAAGAGATGCATCCAGCCACCTGTCATCCAGTAGAGCCTATCATCCATTCATTATTTCAGTGATCTGGGATGACTAAACACATTATACTATTTCTCCTAGTTCCATCCCGACTTGAAACTCTGTGCTTTTCCTAAATTACCAATTAGGTGATCACACAGTCACAGAACGTTAGGGAATGGAAGGGACCTCAAAAGATCATCCAGTCCAATCCCCCTGACACAGCAGGATCCCCTAGACCAAGTCACACAGGAACACATCCAGGCGGGTTTTAAACGTCTCCATAGAAGGAGACTCCACAACCCCCCTGGGCAGCCTGTTCCAATGCTCTGTCACCCTCACTGTGAAGAAGTTCCTTCTCATATTGATGTGGAACCTCCTGTGTTCCAGCTCACACCCACTGCTCCTTGTCCTATCACTAGATGACATTGAGAAGAGCCAGGTTCCATCCTCCTGACACCCACCCTTCACATATTTATGGATGTTACTGTGGTCACCCCTCAGTCTCCATTTCTCCAACTAAAGAGACCCAGCTCCTTCAGCCTTTCCTCATCAGGGAGGTGCTCCACTCCCTTCATCATCCTCGTTGCTCTATGCTGGACTTCCTCCAGCAGCTCCATGTCCTTCTAGAACTGAAGGGCCCAGAACTGGACACAAGCCTCCAGATGTGGTCTCACTAGGGCAGAATAAAGGGGCAGAAGAACTTCCCTCAATCTGCTAACCATCCCCCTTCCGATCCACCCCAGGACATCATTGGCCCTCTTGGCCACAAGAGCACATTGCTGGCTCCTGGTCATCCTGCTGTCCACCAGGACCTCCAGATTCCTGTACCAAACCTACAAGTTGTCCATGATCACTGTTTTAATGCAGACAACCAGCACCAGAGCCAATAGCCAGAGCTGCTGCCATGTAGGCCATGGGGTCTGAGGCCATAAAGTCACCTGGGCTTCCTTTAACATTTTATCACGCTGACATTAGTGTGAAGCTCTGTCCAAAGTTCCAGAGTGTCAGAATGTGATTTTCCTCTAGAAGAAAACTAAAGCATTTTGGAGGATTCTTTTCTTATCACTCCTTACGTGTTTCTTACTGGCACGCAACGGTTGGCACCAGGAATTTACAGAATTTGGGGGATTTGATGTGCATCTGAGCAAAGGACATGAAGGTGCTGGTCAAGGTCACTGGTCTGCCAGAGTAATTCCTATTCCCAGTCCTTCAGAACGCACAGAAATTAGCTGCAATATCTTACTTCATCTGAACCTCCCGTCCATCCCCTGCCCCGACAGCTCTCTTCAGAGCAGCCCCGCTGTGATGGTGTTGGATTTTCTGTCCAACGCCTACCCTCCCCGTACTTCAATTACCACGTTCCACAGGACCGCAGCAGTGAACAAGCTTAAGCAGCTTTTCCCAGCTCCGTTCCGCGGGCGACCCACAGGCACAAGCAGCGATGATTTCTCGTTCCTTCACACAACTGCCGCATGCAGCAAGAAACGCAATTCGAGGGGGCTCGGCACGAGACGCGGACGCTTTACTTGTCATCTGCACCCCTCCAAAGGACCGAGTGTTCTTCAGATAAAAACAGCTCCGACAGAAGAGCCATATTGCTATTATATTCAGCGTTAAAATCTGACTGCTATTGGCACGTTCTGGTTTACTATTTCGATCCACTGGGCTCACAAACCTCTTCCTCTCGCACGTCTCACTTTTTCACTGACTCGCTCTCCTTCCCATTGCCAAAACGTTTTTTGGGTGCCTCTTCTAAACAAGAGGATGGGAGGACATCCAAGCAGCAAGTTCCTCCTGACATTGGATGTGCTCACTCTAACTCGCTCTTATGGAGCACTGGAACGGGCTGCCCAGGGAGGTTGTGGAGTCTCCTTCACTGGAGATGTTTAAGACCCCCCTGGATGTGTTCCTGTGTGACTTGGTCTTGGTGATCATGCTGTGTCAGGGGGATTGGACTAGATGACCTTTCAAAGTTCTCTCCAATCCCTAATGATTCTATGATTATTTGCAAGGTGCAGCATGTGCTCGGTTTCCAATCTCATCGTAAACCTTCAGAGCAAATTAAGTCTGACTTTTTAGCTGCCACTCCTCTCTCATAAAAACACTTTGTACATGGAACACACAGCCTTCCCCTTGCAATAAGAAAACAAGCCATCATTAAAAGGCTGATGATAGTTTGCACTAGGACACGTTTTGGCCACAGCCAGAAGTCCTTAATTCAGAAACAAGCCTCCAAAGCTGACTTTCCTCTCCCTGGGCTACAATTCAATGTCCTGCTTGCATCACGATCACAGGCTTTCGGGATGCAACTCATGTGGGTTGTTCAGTAGGAAAAGACAGTGATCTGTCTTGGGGCACAAAGACTGAAATCCCAAAGCATCAGCAAAGCCCTTGCTCTTCTCAGATCCAGACCAGGAGATTTGGCCTGGAAACTACATTATTCAGTCCCAAATTCTTCAATTCTCTGTATGATTTGGTCTAGGTGATCCTGCTCTGGCAGGGGGATTGGACTGGACAATCTTTTGAGGTCCCTTCCAATCTCCAATATTCTCTGATTCTGTGAACCTCAATGTACACAGGGGAATTCTCCTGTCCTACAACACCCTCTGCACCTCCAACAGATCAACCACCACGGCAGCAGCCCTTCACAAAGTCACAGAACATTAGGGATTGGAAGGGACCTCAAAAGATCATCTAGTCCAATCCCCCTGCCACAGTAGGATCACCTAGACCAAGTCACACAGGAACATACCCAGGCAGGTTTGAAATGTCTCTGGAGAAGGAGACTCCACAACCCCCCTGGGCAGCCAGATTCAGTACTCTTACTGATGTCCTTACTGTGCGACTTGATCTAGCTGATCCTGCTCTGGCAGGGGGATTGGATTAGATGAGGTCCTTTCCAATCCCTAATGTTCTGTGATTCTGTGATTGCAGCCTCTCTGCCAGAACTATTATTTGGTCTAAAAATGATCTAATATGTGGCTGCTCTGGTCATCACCATGTGTGACCAATTCCTACTGCTTGCAGATCACTTACCATCTCTCTCCTCACAGCTACTCCCCTGGAACAGACCCCTGCAAGCAGTTAGGGCCACAGATGGGCAGCAGTGACGTGAATAAATCCTTCTTTCCAGCAATCATAGCCCCAAGCAGTGCCCTGCAGCTTTACTGCTCTGTCTGGCACTTTGGAAGCACTGGATTGATCAGTGAGAACAGAATCAACGACACCTTGATGAAGACGTTCCGCAGCCAAGTCTGTGCTTTACCAAGTAGTTAAAAGCATCCCCTACCCTTTCCCAAGTGCTGCATCCCCCCACATGCTGTCCTGTCCATACTGCATCCCGACGGATGCTGTCCCGTCCACAGCGAGAGCTGAATCACCAGTGACTCTCCCACTGTCCTGCCCACCACAGGGATCACCTGTCCCACTGCACATTGACAGGAATCACAGCTTTCCAGACTCAGATATTGATCAACATCTCACCAGACTGCACCCTAAACTGCACCAACGGCAGCAGCCTCTGAGACACTGGTCTCACTCACTCAGGTGAGTGTTCTTGTTCCTTTCAGTGTTTTTTATAGAATCACAGAATCATTGGGGATTGGAAGGGACCCCGAAAGATCATCTAGTCCAATCCCCCTGCCACAACAGGATCACTTCACTGGAGAAGTTATAGAATCAGAATCACTCAGGGTTAGAAGGGACCACCTGATCATCCAGTTCCAACTCCCCTACCATGGGCAGGGACACCCCATCCTAGACCAGGCTGCCCAGAGCCCCATCCAGCCTGGCCTTAAACACCTCCAGGGATGGGGCCCCAACCACGTCCCTGGGCAACCTATTCCAGGCTCTCACCACACTGCAAACACTACCTGTGCTTTAGATTCTTCAACCAGTTTCTCTCCAAGACCATCTCACTTCATCCTGCTTAACCAGTAGCAGGTACTAATGGGAACGCTGTACTGGACCAGGCTGCCTCTCAGTAACATCTGTAGTGGGGGAGCCCCAGACAGGCAGCAAACTTCCCTGTGAGATGGGCCACCTCAGCATTTTGGGCTCTTTGTTCCCCTCAGAGGGGAATTGACTATGAACATCACCTTCTGTAATATCTATGTAGAGGTAATTGTAACATCTGGGATTGGGGACCTCACCCTGGATGGACCTTGATCTTCATCGTTGTTGCCTGGACCTTAGGTTCCTGAGCTCCATNCAGGGTGCAGAGCACTTCATCACGATTCCACAGAGGTAAGAGAAAAGAAATCCTAAGCAAATTCAATAACTCAGCTGTAAACTGTCTGGGGCTGGGTCTGCAAAGGGATCAGAAAGCTCAAAGCAATGGGAAAGCAAGGAGTCAGCAGGACACTCAAAAGTGGGCAAGGAGCAGCATCTTCCTTCCACAGCGGTGCTTTCTGGTTCAATGGGCTCCCACACTCTCAAGCAGATTGTTTTTTGCAACGCTCAGTAGGAACCATCTCACATGTAAACAATTTTGCAGAGATAAATCTGTCCCAATGTGGCTCCATGGTTTGTATTTTTAGCTGTGGATAAAAGGATGCCCTGGAAACTCAGCACCAGTTTAGTCTATGCAAAGGGTGGAAAAACCCATTATTCTTGGGCTCCTGAACTATGCTACTTCCATGTGATGCGTGTGTTCTAAGCCCACGTTCTTGTGTGACTTGGTCTAGGTGATCCTGCTGTGGCAGGGGGATTGAACTACATGATCTTTCGAGGTCCCTTCCAATCCCTAATGATTCTAGGAGTCTATGCTTCACACTTGTCCCACTTGCTTGTCAGAAGAGACCAACAGCAGCAAACCCACAGAGTTACAAAGACAATGAAGGGAGTGGAGCATCTCCCTGATGAGGAAAGGCTGAGGGAGCTGAGTCTTTTGAGCTTGGAGGACACTGAGGGGTGACCTAATTGATGTTGATAAATATGTGAAGGGTGGGTATCAGGAGGATGGAGCCAGGCTCTGCTCAGTGTCATCTAATGATAGGGGAAGGGGCAATGGGTGTGAGCTGGAACACAGGAGGTTCCACATCAATATGAGAAGGAACTTCTTCACAGTGAGGGTGACAGAGCACTGGAAGGGGCTGCCTGGGGGAGAGTTGTGGAGTCTCCTTCTCTGGAGATGCTCAAAACCCACCTGGATGTGTTCCTGTGTGACTTGATCTAGGCGATCTTGCTATGGCAGGGGGATTGGACTAGATGATCTTTTGGGCTCCCTTCCAATCCCTAATGTTCTGTGAAACTCGCAGCTGCAAGACACTGGGGATGCGGGTTTTACCAAGTTGCTGCAAACAAGAAGCTGTCACTTGGGAGTAAAGCAGAGACGTGAGCACAAAACAGAGTAACTCCATTTCCACTCCGCCAAGCGTCATCACACCTGCCACTCAGCAGGATGGGAAACATTTGGTCAGGGCTCGATTGCCACGGCAAGCCAAGAGACGCATCCTTCTCCTTCCCTTAAAGCTGGGGAGCTTGCTGTAGAGCAGCAGAAAGCAAAATATGAAAGGGAGGATGTAGGTGCACACTGGTCTTAAAAGGGAGGTCATCTGGGAAATAAAGTTCCTGAGACACCCAGGGCAGAGGCATTTAGTTCATGCAAGTAACGACATCACTGAGAACAACAAGCAGACACACGGAAGATTAAACTCCCCATAACGACGCAGCCCTTTTCCTTCCTTCCATTTTGCTGTTCATAAGGATCATTTTATATTGCCTGCTTGGAAAACAGTTGAGAAATTATGTGTAATAAATATTTCCTTAAATTGAGTTGGCAGAATCTATTTCTTCTTTTAAAATAGATGGCTCCCAGTTTACTTATTACCCTGTGCTGGGACTTGCCTCTTAAAGAGAAATATTGCTTGAGGGACCACTCCTCATTTAAACAAATGCTATTAAGCCGGAGTGTGAAGATAGCCCAGGAACTACCGAAAGGCTTCCCTGGCTGCACTAAATCAAACCTAATGGCTTGATATAAAGTCAGTAGAGTTGTTCTTCTGTTCTTTGTCAGCATTAATACTTAAGGCTACAGCTCCTCACTAGCCTCTCCCTTCTTCTGTGCCCTTTTCCTTTGGGCTAGCAATTCCAGAAGGCCCCTCATGCTTTCAGTGCTTGTGTTTGGCCGATGCTTCCGAACCACTGACACTTACCGAGCTCGGAGCAGCACTCACCCCACGTTCAGTTCTTCCTGTGAGTGCCGTGTTAGCCATGGCCAAGCGCAGGGCCAGTTGCAAGGCTGATTCACCTGGCGTCTGCCAAACTGATGAGAGCAAGTTCTAACGCCCTGCTTCACAGAGGGCAATAAGGGATAAGGAGCCTTCAGGAGCTGTCGCTGTTGAACCACAAATGATTTTCTGACCTTTAATTATGGTTTTGCCTCGCGACGGGCGCGCTAGCCACCTCTGTAACCTAAACCTCTCTCTCGATCCCACCCCAGAGTTAAGTATTCTCACGACTCTTTCCCACCCTCTTTAACTAGAAAAACCTCTTCAGAGTTTCTTCACTGAAGCATTAGATGGCCTTTTTGGCTGTTTCTGAGTGAAGGATTTCTCAAAGACCACAGAAACTTTCCCTCGTATATTATATCGCGTCGGCCATTTCCAATAACACAATTAAATCAGGGAGCAGTTTCTTCAGGAAGGAGTAAAACCATTAAAGACTGGGGCTCTAGGGGCACAGAAATACTCATAAATTCAGGGCCAGTTCAGGGAACAGATCTGGCCAAATGGAACACAAGGAGACAGTTTCAGAAAAGTCACCCACTTTGGCAGCCAGCACAAAGTGGTTGCCTGTGACTAGCTCTCAACTCTTGGATGGAGGGGAGAGGGAGAATGGAGAAGGTAGCAGCTTATTCTAAATAACCACAAGAGAAGGACAAGCAGGGTGGTTTAAGAATAAGGGCTGAGGGAGCTGGGTCTCTACCTTGGAGAAAGAGAGACCGAGGAGTGACCTCATTAATGTTGATAAATATGTGAAGGGTGAGTGTCAGGAGGATGTAGCCAGGCTCTGCTCAGGAGCATCTAGTGATAGGATGGGGGGCAATGGGTGCCAGCTGGAACATAGGAGGTTCCACACAAATATAAGAAGGAACTTCCTCACCGTGAGAGTGACAGAGCACTGGAAAGGGCTGCCCAGTGGAGTTGTGGAGCATCTATCTCTGGAGATGTTTAAAACCTACCTGGATGTGTTCCTGTGCGACTTGATGTAGGTGATCCTGCTATGTTGGGGGGATTGGACTAGATGATCTTTCAAGGTTCCTTCCAATCCCTCATGATCCTATGATTCTGTGAAGAATGGCTAGCAAAAAGAAAAGCGTTTAGAGAGAGACTGTTTGCTTTTCCCCCCTTAGACAACCTATTTGAAGTACTAAACATTATAGACAAATACAAAGAGCAAGAACAACGTGAGAGAAGAACAATACGAGCCATTTATAGCAGAGACTAAATGGGAGCATGTGGACAAAATCAGAGAGGTCACAGAGTCACACAGAATCACAGAACAGTAGGGATTGGAAGGGACCTTGAAAGATCATCTAGTCCAATCCACCTGCCACAGCAGGATCACCTAGACCAAGGTCCAGGCACACTGTGAGATCAAACCAGTACAGGATGTGAAGAACAACCAAGACACCACTCTAAAGTAACTGTAGGAGGAGAAGGAGGAGCAATGAAAAAGAATTTGTTAGCTATGAAAAACTACCTACAGAGGAGAGCTCTGCGATTTCAGCAGCTTTTCTGAATCAACTTTTACTTAACGTGACCTTACTAAATGGACAGAAAAATTAAGGCTATTGAGAAAGGAGCAGACTTTGAGGCAGACAGGCAGCACCTGATGAACACTATGGGAGGTACCGAGAGAGCTGGCTGAAGCAGAGGGAGAGGCGTTAGCGCTCATCTCTGCGATCCTATGGAGGAGGGGTAAGATGCTGCGAGGCTGAAAACAGATCACCAGGGTGCAGTTCTTCAACGAGAGGAAAAAGGAGCAGCTGGGAGATTTATAAATCCATCAGATTAACTCCTGTTTCTTGCAGAAACAAATCAGACCATTTGTCAGAATCGGGAAGATAAGAAGGAGATGAGATGCAGTCAGCGGTAAATTTGTAAAGGGGAAAGCATGACAGAGAAGGGTTTTTATTTCAGCAGCAGGTGACAGACCTTCTGGAGGGGAGAAGCAGTAGACATCATTGATCTCAAAGAAAGGCTTCCAGTGCTGCTTCCCTCACTGGTCTCAGAAAGGCACTGGGGAAAATAATCTCTTTAAAGCTTTTTCCATGTGATGGGTAGGCAGATGGTGACAGGGTGGCTGGATCTGAGATCACCCATGGTACAACCTCAATGCATAAGGATGTATTCACAGAATCATAGAATCTTTAGGGATTGGAAGGGACTTTGAAAGATCATCTAGTCCAATCCCTCTGCTACAGCAGGATCATCTAGATTTCACAAGAACATGTCCAGGTGGGTTTTAAACATCTCCAGAGAAGGAGACTCCACAACCTCCCTGAGCAGCCCCTTCCAGTGCTCTGTCACTCTCACTGGGAAGAAGTTCCTTCTCATATTGATGTGGTACCTCCTATATTCCAGCTCACACCCATTGTCCCTCGTCCTATCTGGATACATTCTTGTGCGACTTGGTCTAGGTGATCCTGCTCTGGCAGGGGGATTAGACTAGATGATCCTTAGAAGTCCCTTCCAATCCTTCATGATTCGATGATTCTATCATTGGATGACACTGAGCAGAGCCTGGCTCCATTCTCCCTTTCCATATTTATAGACATTAATGAGGTCACCCCTCAGTGTCCTCTTCTCCAAGCTCAAGAGACCCAGCTCCCTCAGCCTTTCCTCATCAGGAAGATGCTCCACTCCCTTCATCACCTCTGTGGCTCTGTGCTGGACTCTCTCCAGCAGCTCCAAGTTCTTCTTGAACTGAGTGGCCTAGGAGTGGACACAATATTCCAGATGTGGTCTCAGCAGGGCAGAGTAGAAGGGGAGGAGAACCTCTCTTGATCTACTAACCCTCCCCGGTTCTGATCCACCCCAGGATGCTGTTGGCCTTCTTGGTCACAAGGGCACATTTCTGGCTCGTTGATGGGTTCTGCTGAGCCTGTGTCACGTCTCATATTGTTATAAACACTTCCATTAATTATCAAGGTGATGGAACAGCAGGTATGCCATTAAATTTTCAGGTGGAAGGAAGCCTGGAAGGACTGAGTTTATATCTACTGATACATCCAGAAATCAAAATGATTTTAAGAAACAGGAAAGACTACCTCTGGCATTCAACTAAGAGATGTACAGCGTTCCTTACCTGAGGGAGGAATAATCACCTGCTGAATTAATTCTGAAATCCTTTAAAGATATCAAACAAAATGAAACTGAGGGTTGAGGGTTACCTGCTGAAGTGGAAAAGGCAGGTATCCTGTTGGAAGGATTCAGTAGGACAGTCTGCAAACCACACCCCTCAGTCCCTTGCTCAGCATTAATAAGGTCTCAGTCAGAGCACCACGTCCACGTTTGTGCCGTGTGGGTACCAGCTGAGGAAGGTCAGAGGAAAGTCAGAGCAACCAAGAGACTGGGAAAAACAAAGACTGAGCTACGTGAGTTTTTTTCATTTCAAGAAGAGGCTGCTCTGCTGTGGATAGAGCCGCAGGTAATAGATTTAAATCGCAGCAAAGCAGATTCATATTTAATGATGAAAAGCTCTCCGATGGGAGAAATAAAATAGTGAACTAGAGTGCCAGAGGAACTGTGGTCTCCATCACTGGGTGTCTTTAAGGCTGTTAGACTAACTCTGCAAAGAGCAGCACTGGCAGAGCTGGTATGACACTAATCAACCTCTTCTCCACATTCATTTGCCACAAACTATAATCCAGTAGGTCTGGTGTCAGAACACACACACACACACATGTGCAGTGAGAAGAGGAAAGCAGAACCTTGCTGCTATCCTTGAGCTGTGCAGGGTAGAAATGTAGGGGAAGGGGCTCCAGCTCAGGACTGCAGCCCTCTTCTCTCAATATCAGGCCTATCAGATGCTAAGCAGCACCTCCTCTGAACACTGAGCTCCTCACTCCTTCTACACCCTACATGGGTTTTGTAGGTGATGCTACCTCAACTGAGGGACCTCAGCAGTAGAGAGGGCACCATCTTCCTCTGTTTTGCCCCAGCATTATCTGAAAGGTTGTAAAAATCCTAAAAAGAAAATGAATCTTCAAGAGGTTTTTTTTCTAACATAAGTAGGGGTTGTACTAGATGATCTCCAGAGGTCCCTCTCAACCTCTCCAGAGGTCCCTTCCAACCCCTGCCATTCTGTGACAAAACAGCACTGACCTGGGAGCAAAGCGTTTCTCTCTCTCACACTTAGTTCAAGGACCAGTTGTGCCTCCATGTTTCTTGTTGCAGTCACCCCAAACTCCTCATCTGCAGTGATCCTCAGCCTCCCCTCAGGCAGCCACCATAGCCCAAGGATGACTCTTCTTCTGGAAGATGTGTTTGCCGCTCAACCCAAACGGACGGGAAATGAAGGAGTTGGCCAAACTCTAAGGCAAGGAAAGGATTACTGGAAAACAACAAAGGGCTTGTCAAGAATTCAGAGGATTTGATGACACCAAGTGTCCAGATCCAATCCAACCGACGAGAAGCAGCACCAGCTCAGCTACTGATGTGTGAAGCACACATGGGGCAAAAGAATTGCTCAGTTCTGGCCGGTGTTGAAAGCAGCTAAGAGCTGCCTAAAACCTTGTTCCAAATCTTGTTGTTCCAAGACTAGCACAAATCACTGCAGCAGCAGAGCAGCATCCTAATCCTCCCTTTTACACGGACATGGAACAACTCCTGGAAGCAAAGTCAGTGGCAGAGGTTTACCACGGCGATACTGCCATCCTTACGTGAGTTCAAAGGGATGAACATCACCCACAGCCTCATCTCCGCTGGAGACGACATGTTGCCCTTCTCTCTAAACCTGCTCTCTCACGTAAAGCAGGTGACGATACAAATCTTCTCCTCTGAGGCAATTATCAGTCTTTAAGTATTTTAGTTGTCACTCCCTGCAGGTGTTGCTAACAGTGGAGCTGTCCTGGTTCTGGTTGGTGCCAAGCAAGATCTGGCAGGAGATGCAGCCTGTCTGAGAAAGGCATTTTCAGAGGGTGCCCAAACCGGTCTGAGTTTGAAGGAGAGCGAAGTAGAGCAGCTTCTTTGTGGATCCAAAATTTGCATACAAATGATTTTCTGAGATCAGAGACATCTGTGGTTATACGCGTGCTAACAAAGATCAAGAGAGGTTCTCCTTCCCCTTTACTCTGCCCTCTGTTCCTGACCACATCTGGAATATTGTGTCCAGTTCTGGGCCCCTCAGTTCAACAAGGACATGGAGCTGCTGGAGAGAGTCCAGCGCAGAGCCACAAAGATGATGAAGGGAGTGGAGCATCTCCCTGATGAGGAAAGGCTGAGGGAGCTGAGTCTCTTGAGCTTTGAAATACAGGAGACTGAGGAGTGACCCCATTCATGTTGATAAATATGTGAAGGGTGGGTGTCAGGAGGATGGAGCCAGGCTCTGCTCAGTGTCATCTAGTGATAGGACAAGACGCAGTGGGTGTGAGCTGGAACAGAGGAGGTTCTACATCAATCTGAGAAGGATCTTCTTCCCAGTGAGGGTGACAGAGCAGCAGAAGGGGCTACCCAGGGGGGTTGTGGAGTCTCCTTCTCTGGAGAGGTTTAAAACTCACCTGGATATGTTCCTGTGCAACTTGGTCTAGGTGATCCTGCTGTGTCTGGGGGATTGGACTGGATGATCTTTCGAGGTCCCTTCCAATCCCTAATGTTCTGTGATTCTGTGACTTACAGGAGCTTGAGTACAACCACCCAAGCCCCAGTTTCAGCCATCTGGGCTCTACCTAGAAGTGAAAAACACCTAGGCACGTTTTCACATCACAGTTCCACCCCATCTGACTCAATCCAGACAAGAGTGCTTCAGCACTAGCACACACTCCAATTCTGTTCTCCAGCTGAGACCCCTTCCCCATGTTGACAGTCCACTTACTATTCACAGATACAGAAAACTTCTAACCTCAGTGGATACCAGTAGAAACCAACATCGTACCTGCACGCAGCTGAATGGAACAGCTCTGTGTGCGTGCGTGTCGCAGCTTGATGCTGCCTAGCACTAAGCAACTAACTTACTTAGCACCTGGCTCAGCTGTGCATCACAAACCTTTGCTGCCTCAGCTACGAGAGGTTCTTCTTGATTTACCATTAGAAGCTCAAGGATTTGGAGCACAAAACTTCTGCTGCTGCCACAGCAAAACTCCAAATGTCAGGGAGCAGATGATGAGACCAGTGGCAGCAAAATTACAGGGTATTTATGGTGTGCTGTGCAAAGCAGCAGCTCTAACCAAGCACGAGCCCTCCTGCTTGCCTTTGTGGCCTGATCTACACATTCCTTAGCGTGAACAAGTCGGTGCCTACAAGGTGTACAAGCCGTGTACTTGGGCTTCAAACGAAGAAAGCTCTTTATTTTGTTGGGTTGGGTTATTTGAGCCTCCAATCTGGGAGTCTAACTGTGAGAACCACAGAACCATTAGGGATTGGAAGGGACCTCAAAAGATCATCTAGTCCAATCCCCCTGCCACAGCAGGATCACCTAGACCAAGTTGCACAGGAACATGTCCAGGTGGGTTTTAAACATCTCCAGAGAAGGAGACTCCACAACCTCCCTGGGCAGCCTGTTCCAGTGCTCTGTCATCCTCACTGGGAAGAAGTTCCTTCTGATATTTCTGTGGAACCTCCTATGTTCCAGCTCACACTCATTGCCCCTTGTCCTATCATTAGATGCCACTGAGCAGAGCCTGGCTCCATCCTCCTGACACCCACCCCTTCCATATTTATCAACATTCATGAGGTCACTTCTCAGTCTCCATTTCTCTAAGCCCAAGAGACTCAGCTCCCTCAGACCTTCCTCATCAAGGAGGATCCCTGGATCAGGGAGATGATCCCTTGAATGAGGGATCCTCCCTGATCAGAGAGATGTTCCACTCCCTTCATCGTGTTTTAAGAGAAGCGACATCTCAAGGCGATAACTACTGTGCTGCCTTCTGTTGCCAACTGGAAGGACCATCTCAAGAGGCAGCAATGCTTCTGCAGGAATCATTCTGGAAATGATTCCACATTTAGCCTCTTCTCGTTGGTGGCAAGACCTTCACACACAACGGGGAAAGCCCGAAATAGAAATCCTGTGAGAGGAAACACAAGACTTTAAGCCACTCTGGAAGTTGTCCTAAAGCTTTAAAAGAAATTCATCGCCCCAAAAGAACATTCTTCTTCCCAATGGGTTTAAGGGAAATGTCATTATTTTATTAGAGTGATCCATCTGCTCTTTCAGGACGGGCTCCGTGCCAGGGCTCAGGATCCAGGCTGATGTCACGAGGCACAGTCTCCAGTACTGATCAATAAGAAAACAGCTGTCGAACGTATTTCCTCGCCAGTCTCTAAAAGATGTGGTTGGACATTATCATGCACAGGACACTATCAACCTCAACATCACTCTCTACGACCTGGTGGAAGGGATAGTGCAGTACTGCTCAAGGCTGGAAAAGACCTTTAAGATCATTAAGTCCAACCACCAACCTAACTAAAGCATGACCTTAAACTCCCCATGTGCAAAACTTCTAAACTAGTTCAGAGATAGTGATTCAACCTCCCAGCCTGATGGCTCTTTAAATGAAGCTTTTCCTGATGTTTAATCTAAACTTCCCCTGGTGCAACTTGTGGCCATTTCCTCTTGTCCTATCATTTATTCCTTGTGAGAAGAGACCAACCCCCACCTCTCATAAGGTGCCCCCTCAGTTTCCTTTTGTCTAGACTAACCAGCCCCAGGACCTTCAACTGCTCCTTATGAGGACCAGTTTTTATGAGGAGCTCCTCATAAGGCTTGTTCTCCAGACCTTTTGCCAGCCTTGTCACTCTTCTCTGGACCAGCCCCAGTCCCTCAATATCCTTCTTGTTCTGAGTTCCCCAAATCTGAACACAGTAGTCGAGGTGTGGCCTCAGCAGTGCTGAGCACAGGGGGACATCTGTCTATGCAAACAGGATACAACACGTGAGAAGACATCAAACAAAATGCTTCAGAGAAGTTGCCAAGAAAGCATCAAACACAATAAGAGACATGCTTTTGGAAATTTCTTAGCAAATTACAGAACATTAGGGATTGGAAGGGACCTCGAAAGATCATCCAGTCCAATCTCCCTGCCACAGGAGGATCACCTAGACCAAGTCACACAGGAACACATCCAGGTGGGTTTTAAACGTCTCCAGAGAAGGAGACTCCACAGTGCCCCTGGGCAGTCCCTTCCCGTGCTCTGTCACCTTCACTGGGAAGAAGTTCCTTCTCATATTGATGTGGAACCACTTATGTTCCAGCTGACACCCACTGGCCCTTATCCCATCACGTGCATTTTATAGCACACAAGCCTATAGAAGAGCTTTGGAGTAACACAAACCCAGATCCCAGAGGCACTCTCTTCACCATAGCATTGCATGGCTTGAGGCCACTTGCCAAATGACCCCAAGTGTGACCCTTCCATGGGGAACAGGCTTTTCTGCAGACCCTGTCCAAAGCACAGGACCATGTTTCTCCTGACAAGACTGAGAGAAAGACCTTCAAAGTCACTGAGTCCAACCACTAACCCAGCTGTGCCAAACTCACCACTAAACCCTGTCCCTAAACTCCAGATCTGCTTGACTTTTAAGCACATGCAGGGATAGTGATTCCACCACCTTCCCAGCAGCCTGTTCCAATGCCTGACAACCCTTTCCATGAGGAAGTTTTTCCTGATGTAGACTCTGCACCATACTGCTAGAGTAAAAATCCATCTAAGCTCCAGTCTCCAACTCTTTTTGTCCATCAGAACTGAACCTCTGCACTGGTACCACATTCCTGTGTTGGAACAGAACCCCAAGCTTACGACTCAAGTTCTTATATCCCTAAGGTCCATTCGAATCCCTAATCATTCTCTAAATTTAGGTGGGATATAGAAATTAATATTCACTGAGAGTCTGGCCTGGAGATGGGGATAAAATCAGCCTCTGAAGGGAGCACCATACATTCCATCAAACATTTTGCACCTTCTTTTTGGAATCCTCAAGGTGACACTAAACCAGAATTAACCGGTGTACGTGGCACATGGGACAGGGGACACCTGCACCCAACAAGCCAGGCTGCAGGTTAAACAAGCATCATCATACTCATCCCATGAATGATTAATCAGACAGCTCTCCCTTCCAGTTTGGCTCACAAACAGCCTGATGGAGCCAGTACTGGACAAAGCATGCTTGTCAGCTCTGAGAGCCCTCTCCTCCTTCAGCACAAGGAAGCAGGATGAGTGAGGCTTAATGAACAGAATGATTCCTTTCTAGGCAAAACACTGAGCTCGTGAGTGTGGACCCTCCCTGCTTTAGACATCATCTCCTCCTCAGTGTGATTCCCAGGGGCTTCTCAATGGCCCTTCCAAGTCTTACTATCAGCAGAGCAGTTACCTCCTCACACCTGAAGGATAATGCTGTAATCCTGTGTGACCCTGCTGTGGCAGAGGGATTGGACTAGATGATCTTTCAAGGTCCCTTCCAATCCCTAATGTCCCATGATTCTGTGAATAGAAACCTTGGCTTGAAGGAAAAGAAAGAGATCCTCTAGTCCAATCCCCCTGCAACAGCAGGATCACCTAGACCAAGTCACACAGGAACACATCCAGCTGGGTCTTAAGTCTTCTTCATGAAGGCATGAAGACATAAGTACCCCAAGGGTACTTAGGGTGATGTTTGGCCCTTGGACTTGCCCACTGCAAACCAACACCTCAGCCTGATGGCTTTTGCAATCTTCCACGTCCACCCCAGTCACAGGCACTGGTTTGGTTTCACCAGAAGATGAGCTTCTCGCCTTTGATTTTACTAGGGAGCAGAAATTCCCTGCTTGTCCTGACTGCTCAACTCTGCCTCCCAAGGACTCAGAGAACATTAACCTCTTCCAACTCTCCCGCAAGCGCATCTCACTCAGGCTCTTGGCAGCAGCCAAGCTCTGGGTTGATTAATACTAAGCACGAGGCGGCCGTGGAAGGAGCATTTCTTGTAAGGAAAATCAGCTCTTTCTTGTCAGTAAATGAATGCTAATACTCCCTCCCTATTAAGGCAGTCTCCTGCTTTAAAACTTTTATGTCTCCCATATATCACGTTTTTGGAAGAAAGTTTTGCTATTTAAATAGCTGCCAGAGTGTTACAGGCTTATGTGGTCGCACTTTACAGCACTTCATAAATCAGCAGACCTCAGATGCCTCGGACAGACGAGACTTTAAATTGACATCCCGGATTTTTATGAACATTAACAGGCCTGATCTCATGACATATTTACACAGAAGTATCCCTGCTGCCTCGGCCAAATTGTTCCTGAAGCATAAAGTACTTTACATGAGCAAAGATAATGACGACAACCTGAAGCTCTGTGTGTTAAATTCTCTAAGTGATGCTGCTAGTCCAGAGCTCAAAACGTGGAGAATCACAGAACGATAGGGATTGGAAGGGACCTCGAAGGATCATCCAGCCCAATCCCCTGCAACAGCAGGATCATCTAGATCCAGTTGCAAGAGGGTTTTAAACATCTCCAGAGAAGGAGACTCCACAATCCCCCTGGGCAGCCCCTTCCAGTGCTTGGTCACTCTCACTGTGAAGAAGTTACTTCTGATATTATCATAGAATCACTACTGATTGGAAGGGACCTCAAAAGATCATCTAGTCCAATCCCCCCACAACAGCATGATCACATAGACCAAGTCACTCAGGACAACATCCAGGTGGGCCTTGAACATCTCCAGTGAAGGAGACTCCACAACCACCCTGGGCAACCTGTTCCAGTGCTCCATCACCCTCATTCTGAAGAAGTTCCTTCTCAGGTTGATGTGGAACCTTCTATGTTCCAGCTCAAACCCATTGCCCCTCGTCCTACCACTACATGACACTGAGAACAGCCCAGCTCCATCCTCCCAACACCCACCCCTCAAATATTTGTAGACATTCATGAGGTCACCCCTCAGTCTCCTCTTCTCCAAGCTCAAGAGACTCAGCTCCCTCAGCCTCTCCTCGTAAGGGAGGTGCTCCACTTCCTTCACTACACTGGACCTTCTCCAGCAGCTCCACGTCCCTCTTGAACTGAGGAGCCCACAACTGGACACAATACTCCAGGTGTGGTCTCACCAGGGCAGAGTAGAGGGGGAGAAGAACCTCTCTTGATCTGCTAACCACCCCCCTTCTGATCCACCCCTGGATGCTGTTGGCCCTCTTGTTGTGGAACATCCTCTGTTTCAACTTACACCCATTGCTCCTTGTCCTATCATTGGATTCCAGCAAGCAGAGCCTGTGACCTGACACCCATCCTTCCCATAATTATTAAAATTAATGAGGTCACCCCTCAGTCTCTTTTTTTCCAATCTCAAGAGCCCCAGCTCCCTCAGCCTTTCCTCATTAGGGAGATGTTCCACTCCCTTCATCATCCTTGTGACTCTGCATTGGACTGTCTCAAGCAGTTCTGTGTCCTTCTGGAGCCGAGGGACCCAGGACTAGACACAATATTCCAGATGTGGTCTCAGCAGAGGTGGAGAACCTCTCTTCATCTACTAACCACCTCCACAGTATCTGTTGCTCCCATAGAATAATGGTGGATTTTTTTCCTGTAAATATGAATCATATGTTGGAATCTCATGGGCAGAGGGGTGACCACATTAATGTCTATAAATATGTGAAGGATGGGTGTCAGGAGGATGGAGCCAGGCTCTACACAGTGAATAGGACAAGGTGCAGTGGGTGTGAGCTAGAACAGAAGAGGTTCCACAACAATATGAGAAGAAACTTCTTCATGTTGAGGGTGACAGAGCACTGGAAGGGGCTGCCCTGGGGGGCTGTGGAGTCTCCTTCTCTGGAGACATTTAAAACCCACCTGCATATGTTCCTGTGTGACTTGGTCTAGGTGATCCTGCTGTGGCAGGGGGTCTGGGCTAGGTGATCCTTCGAGGTCCCTTCCAATCCCTGATGTTCTGTGATTCCCCCCAGGACAGCAGCCCATTGCATGCAGTTGCTGTGAGTCAGATCCTTTCCTCTTTTTGCCTCCAGGTTGCTTTTCTGGGGCTGATCTCTTTGTATAGCTGGACTCCAGATGTTTACAGACTGGGACTACCTCAGGACAGCAACCATGAGCTTCGCCCACAGGTCTATCTGGTACATCTCAAGCAGAAATCAGAGTTGAACCTTTACACCCACGACCACGACCACGACTTACAGCCACAACCTCTCTGGGCTGCCCATCTTTTAATTACCACATCTCTTCCAGCAAAGCCAAAGCCAGGTCTTTCAGAGCTCCCTTCCAACCAGAGGGCAGCAGTCCACTCCTCGTCATGAAGAATGAGCAAATAAGCCGGGGAAAATATCACCACAGCGCTGGAAACAACCCCAGGAGGTAGATGACTGCCTGAAGTGATGTGACTCATACTGGCTGCCGCTGAAACAATAGCAAAGAAGTTATTTGGTTATTAAAAAGGACCAAGCCAAAGCTACCACCCTCTGGACTTGGTTGCTGGCTCCAAGCAAACGAGCGCTCATGCACCTTCCTTATCGCTCAGGCACACGCTGCACGAGCTGAAAGAACAAAACTCATCGACGTTAACAGTGAACGTGAACGGGTAAAACCTCTCTCGCTGTCTCAGCGACACCTCCCCACTCAGAAAGGTAGCGCTTAAAGAAATCATCCCTCCCCTCTTCACTCCTGCCGGCAGGCGCTGGTAGCAGGAGACGAGTAAATATTACTGCTGTCATTACTGTCCGTGCGCGAGCCAGCCGTCCTGAATCGCTTCCCTTCCCTGCAGCGGCGGAGCCCAGCGCTTGCAGCCGAGAGGGAGGCAAAGAGCAAGCCCTGCCATTAGTCACGCCAGCGCAAGCGCCAGCAGAAGCTTAACATCACGGGAATTATCGCTGCGAGCAATTCCTCCGGTGGTTGGGGTGTGGGTTCGTTTTTCCAAGCGCCGTGGTAAAAATGCCACCTGCTCACAGGCTCAGCGCTGGCTGCGGGGTGCACAGGTTGAGCAGGATCATGGTGCACCTCAGGCTCGGCGATGGGTGAGGGAATGGAGGTGCAGGGGCCCTGGAAGACATCATTCCAACACACAGTGAGAAGGAGACTCTTAAATACGAAGGATCGAGCTTCCTGCTCTCCAGTCAGGCACATCCTACAGAGGGACTTTATGATGCAGACAAGAAAATACAGAATCACAGAACTGTTGAGGTTGGAAGAGACCTCTGAGATCATTGAGCCCAGACCATGACCTGGCATCATCAGCCAGACCAGGGCACTAAGTGCCACAGCCAGTCTGTCCTTAAACACCTCCAGGGATGGATGGGGACTCTGGTGGTTTTGACATTCAGTCCAGCCTGCCCTTCCTGGTCTCGGGCACCTGACTGAGGCTTCCAAATAGTGGCTACCTGGCAAACCAAATCCCTTCTGTACACGTTCATCTCCCTCTGTTGCCCACAAGACCCCTGACTGCAGTCACCTCTGTTAGGTGTCTCATTACGTGTCAACGTTTTGATGTCAGAATCTCATCCCTGATTTCCCCAACTGCAGCCGCATCCTAATTACCCAGAGCCCAGCCAAGCGGCAGCGCCAGGACTGAACGGGAGCCAAGTCTGGTCCTGCTCCCAGCCACCTGCCTGCTGAAGACCCAGCCAGCAGAGCGGTCCTGCCCAGGCATCCTGCCTGCCAAGGCAATACAGGTTTTCTGTCCCCGCTGCTCGTTGCTGCGGGGCAGCAGATGATGCAGAAGATGGCTCACATCATGTTTCACCCATGTCAACATAACGATTGCAGTTAAGTGATGCTCAGGTAGGGGATTCAAAGAGGAAACTCCAACGCTGCAGCAGGTACAGTCCCAGACCTACATCATCACCATATTCTTGTTCACAGCCCCAGAACAGCCTTTTTACAAAATTAAACTCGTCAGAGGTGCAAAAGGACCTTTCTTTCCAGTAAGGAGTAGATCAGAGAGCAAGCACGAGGACACATGTTTCACACCTACTATTTGCTGTAAGAAACTACATAATCAGCACCAAGTCGGTGGGCACTTTGGATAATCCAGCACCACAGGGGCAACAAGAAGAACAGAAAGAAATAGGAATGTCTTCTGCGTCAGAATCACAGAATCACTCAGGCTGGAAAAGACCCCTGGGATCATCAAGTCCAGCCATCAACCCTACTCTGCAGGTTCACCCATAAACCAGATCCCCCAATGCTCCATCTAGGTGTCTTAAACTCATCCAGGGATGAGTTAACAAAAACACTCATGAGTTTTTAAAAAAAACAGTGAGTTTGAAAGCTGAGTAGAATCTGTAGGATTAACCTGTGTGTTCTCTGCACAACAGTTTAAAGATTGAGTTAAAAAGGTGGAAAAGAAAAGTGTCTGCCCTCGAACTCCTCCCCTCTTCTGCCCCCTCAGTGACATCTTCAGTGAGACCTGGACAGGCTGGAGAGCTGGGCAGAGGGAAATGTAATGAACTATAACAAGGGCAAGTCTGGCATCTGGGCAAGAACAACCCCAGGTACCAGTATAGGCTGGGGACTGACCTGTTGGAGAGCAGTGTACGAGAAAGGGACCTGGGGGTCCTGGTAGACAGCAGGATGACTATGAGCCACCAGTGTGCTTTTGTGGTCAAGAGGGCCAACAGCATCCTGGGGTGGATCAGAAGGGGGGTGGTTAGCAGATGGAGAGAGCGGTTCTTCTCCCTCTCTATTCTGCCCTGGCGAGACCACATCCAGAGTGTTGTGTCCAGTTCTGGGTCCCTCAGTTCCAGAAGGACACAGAGCTGCTGGAGGGTGTCCAGCTTAGAGCAATGAGGATGATGAAGGAAGTGGAGCACCTCCCTTCTGAGGAGAGGCTGAGGGAGCTGGATCTCTTTAGCTTGGAGAAGAGGAGACTGAGGGGTGACCTCATTAATGTGTGAGGGCTGGGTGTCAGGAGGATGGATCCAGGGTCTTCTCAATGTCATCTGGTGATAGGAGAGGGGCAATGAGTACAAGTTGGAACACAGGAGGTTCCGTATAAATATCAGAGGGAACTTCTTCAGAATGAGGGTGACAGAGCACTGGAATGGGCTGCCCAGGGGGGTCGTGAAGTCTCCTTCTCTGGAGACATTTAAAACCCACCTGGATGTGTTCCTGTGTGACTTGGTCTAGGTGATGCTGCTGTGGCAGGGGGATTGGACTGGATGATCTTTCGAGGTCCCTTTCAATCCCTAATGATAGTTGTTAGACCAGGCGATGCGATGGCAGCAGAATCACTCTGGCTCGGGAAAGGACACGCAGAAGCCTACAGATGGTTTTCCACTCTGTGCCAGCCCTGAGGGCACAACAGTGACCAGTGGAGCTCTTGCCCCAGCAGCACGAGCCCTTATACCTCCTTTTGCATCAAGGCAGAGAGAACAGTAGGCAGTGTCCTGCACAACGGGGGACTCCGGGAGAAGGGCAAGTTATCAGTATGTGCATAGCCATGAGAAACACTCACACAAATTCAGTGCCCTCCAAGCAACCTCAGAAGACCTCTTTCCTGAGGTCTGCTTTTCCCTTCCTCCCCACACTCAGTTTAAGTCCTTCAACCAATCACAAAACACAAACCTTTTGTCATTCCAGCACAAACTGGTTAAAACTGGTTAAGAGGTTTACACAGCTACAGCCAAAGGTTCAATTAACGCGTTTTCCCCCTGACTGCACCAGGTTTAAACTTTGAAGCCCGGCTGTGGAAATCTCTAGCCCAGCCTGGTAAAGCAAACAGGAAAACTCAGCGAGCAGAGCCACTTGGCATTACTCAGGGATGTTTGAGAAGGTATCATCTTTGTCTCTCTCAAAGGGCTGCAAAGATCACAGAATCACAGAACGTTAGGGATTGGAAGGGACCTTGAAAGATCATCCAGTCCAACCCCCCCGCCACAGCAGGATCACCTAGACCAAGTCACACAGGAACATATATACGTGGGTTTTAAACATCTCCAGAGAAGGAGACTCCACAAGTTCCTCAAGCAGTCCCTTCCAGCATGGTTTGTTTCCCCAGGAAAAAACCCAAAGATATCCCTTTCCTATGCACACGTGCCCCTACCCATACACATGTCACAGAGGCACCTTCTGTTTTTTAGTGGTAGGGTTGAACCTTCCCTGTGCCAGCCTGTGCGACACAGCACAGCCACAACTACCCTCCTGTAGCTCTAAATGCCTCTTCTACAGGGATGGCTCCCGGAAGGTCCAGGACAGGACCTGGATGCACAAGTACAGAACCACAGAACTTTAGGGATTGGAAGGGACATTGAAGATCATCCAGTCCAGTCCCCCCAAAATTGCAGGATCACCTTAGACCAAGTTGCAGGCAGGTTTTAAACATCTCCAGAGAAGGAGACTCCACAACCCCCTGGGCAGCCCCTTCCAGTCACCCTCACTGGGAAGAAGTTCCTTCTCATATTTATATGAAAACTCCTCTACTCCAGCTCACACCCATTGCCCCTTGTCCTATCACCAGATGACACTGAGCAGAGCCTGGCTCCATCCTCCTGACACCCACCCTTCACATATTTATAGACATTAATTAGGTCACCCCTCCATCTCCTCTTCATTAGGGCAAGGAGCAGTGTTATGTGGACCTGTGAGAGAAGAGCTGCTCCAGAGAGCTGGCAAGGACCTCAGGGACACAAGACTTGCAGAGAACCATTCTGGTCACAGGTACATGGTGAAAAGATGAGAAGAGACAAAGAGAGGGAAGTTTTGGGGTCTCTCTTCAACAGGGGAAGAAAACTGATCTTGAATCAGGCGCAGTAAACAAGCCTAGATTAAGGTGCATTCCTATGGCCAAGCTCAAGCCTGAGAGGGACCAGAGTAATCACAACTATCTAGAGGTTCTTCTGAATCTCCTGCACTGCCTTGTCCTTCACGAAGGGTCTCCCTTGCACCAGCTCGAGGACGTGTTTGAGCTGGTGAAGCCTTGTGTACCGCACGGGATGAGCAGAGGCTGGCAGAGCTCTACAGAAAGGGCATTTGGAGGCTGGTGCCTTGCAGGAGGAGGAGCTGGAGCAGGCATCTAACTACACTTGGTGTTCTCTAACAACGACTGCTCTTCACAGCAACAAACGCATCTTTCTCCCGGTTTGTGGGCATCCATCACCCTAACGTTTAGCACCCTCCTGTCAGCAGCATCAAACGCCTGTGAAACCAAACACACCTGACTTCTGCAGAGACCTGCAGCATCAGGAGCTGAAGGCAACTTGCCCCACAGATTTGGTCTGTTGGAGTCCCGGACCACTCTGATACCTGCTCAAGCAGCCTGTTGAGCTGGGACTGGCCAAGGGCACAAGTGCTGCCGCCTCTTGCTCAGGGAACATCCTCAGCACAGAAAACATCAGCAGGCAGCAATCAGTTAGAGGGACAAAGGAAGAGTTCAGAGCCAGGACCACAAGCACATCTGCATCCGTTCCTCTGGTGTCATGAGTGTCACCTTGTGCCTCCTGTGGGTCTGGTCCTGCTTCTGACGTGCGAGCACTGCTGAGAGCTGCAGGCACACGGCAAGGAGAGAGCGAGCCCCCGTGAGCAGAGCCACTCAGCAGCTGGAGCACACCTCAGGCTGACAGCAGGGGAAGAGACGCAGACGCACGCCCTTCGATGCAGCGGGTAGCACATGTCAACGTCGGCGCTTCCCCTGCCTGTGAAGGACTCGATTGAGCAAAGGGCCTGGCAATAAACCCCTGAGCGATTCCAGACTGCAGCACACGCATCCATCACAGGCCCCCTCTCCCCCCAGCGCTGTACCCCACCGAGCCGGTGGCACGCGCCAAGTGCCGCAGACTGCCGGCCACCCACGCGAAGCAGCGGCTCCCTCGCGATTCCTCGGGGTTCCCCGACGCCATCACATCTCACACGGGCGCGCTCCTCCGCCTTCGGTGGGAACACGAACCTGAGATAGCAACGAGTGATTAGTGCAGATCTTTGCCTTCAGGGTGAACACGGAGACGCTGCCAGCAGGCAGAAAATTTGTGATCTAATTTAGAGGTAGCGAGGCATGTCTTTTCTCTGAGGCTTTTGGGAAACAGAGCTGGGTTCCCACTTTTACATGATCCATCAAGAGGTTTTTTTAATTTGAGGTGCTAAGCAACACACATCTCCTCTCGGTACGACAGCAGGCTGAGACAGAAATGCAGGCTCAAGAGAGAGGGCAGCCAGCCCCGTGCTCCAGCCAGGACACAGTGGTGCTGGGGTCCCTCAGCCCTGTGCACAGCCACTGCTGCTGGCCATGCTCATTCACACCCACCACAAAGAGGGGAAAGTGGAGCCTTGGAATTCCAAGAATCACAGAACATCAGGGATTGGAAGGGACCTTGAAAGATCATCCAGTCCAATCCCCCTGACACAGCAGCATCACCTAGACAAAAGTCGCACAGGAACACATCCAGGTGGGTTTTAAACATCTCCAGAGAAGGAGGCTCCACAACCCCCCTGGGAAGCCCCTTCCAGAGCTCTGTCACCCTCACTGGGAAGAAGTTCCTTCTCATATTGATGTGGAACCTCCTGTGTTCCAGCTCACACCCATTGCCCCCTGTCCTATCACTAGATGACACTGAGCAGAGCCTGGCTCCATCCTCCTGACACCTGACTGATTCTATGCCTTGGTCTAGCTGGTCCTGCTGTGGCAGGGGGATTAGACTAGATGATCTTTCAAGGTCTCTTCCAATCCCTAATGATTCTATGATTCCATGATTTATAGACACTAATGAGGTCACCCCTCAGTCTCCTCTTCTCCAAGCTCAACAGACCCAGCTCCCTCAGCCTCTCCTAAGGGAGGTGCTCCACCTCCTTCATCATCCTCCTTGCTGTACTCCCTGCAGCAGCTCACTCATCACCTCTGCCCCATTTAGTGTTTCACGTGGCTGTCCCACAATGTTCTCCTCAGCCTCAAGTGTCAGGTGCAGTGCGGAACAACGTGGCTGTAACGGGTGCTGGGAGGTTTCAGCTGCAATTGTAATGCACAGCACCCCATCTCACCTGTGTGGCCCTGCAGAGCATTAGAGACCAGCTTGGAAACATCCCATGAACAGGCCAGGGAGCTTTATTCCCCTGCTGTAGAAAGTTTCTGGCAAAGTCTGTTTCTTCCAGTCAAACTAAAAATACTGTGGGAAGAGTCTTTCATTGTGAAGCAGCACTTGGAAGGGTTTCCTAAAGGTCACAGTCTGGGACTAAGAGTCTGAGCTCCCGAGATTTACGCTTAGCTCTCGCACTGAACTGTTAGATGGCTCTGTTCTCCTTTGCCCTGGAGCACTTGGACAGGTGACAACCACTGGCTCAGAGATGCCAGCTCTGTCCAAATGAAATCAGAGCATGACGCACCACCACACAACCTCAGGACAGGCCTGAGAGAGTGGCACCACCGCGTCACCCATAATTTGGATGAGGAGCCCCTTTCTCAGGGATGGCTTTCAGCAGCAGCAGGTGTCCTCTCTGGCTGGTGTCCTCTGCCACACTTTGCTCTGCCTCTGTCCCCAAGAGATCACCCAGCAGCCAAGCAGCAGAGCAGCATGGCTGACACCAGAAAGTGCTGAGTGTGGGGCAAAGAAACAAAGACATCCCACACTTTGGTGGGTTCATCACTTTCCCTAAAAGGCAAGGTTTTTCCTTTACAGCTGTTCTTCCTTAAGGAACATCAGCAGCCTAAGAAGTGAGATGACACACATCATCCTTGCTCACTAAGGCAAAGCTCTACGTAGATCACAGCCACTTCCTACCTGCACCCATCACCAAAAGACACGAGTTCTACTCATCATCACCTCTCCTCCTGGTTCCCCTGGGAGAATAGAGGAGACATGGGGATCCAGAGCCAAAACAGACCCACAGAAGAAGCCATCACCACCAGTCCAGCTCCTCGCTCCCACCACAGCAGAGCATCAGGAGGTTTATATTGACCTAATTTAGCAGGAAGCGCTGCTGCTTCAGTAGGGATAGCACTTCAGAGGTAAAGCCATCGTCTTACAAGAGCCTACCTGGGGAACCTGGACCTCTCTCCCAGGGCTGAGTACAGATTAACACAGCGACTGCTTCCGCGCCCTCCATCCAGAGCTTTCCAGCCAGGCAGGTCTTAGAATCATAGGGCTGTTTAGGCTGGAAATGACTTTTAAGATCATCAAGTGCAACCATTAACCCAGCTCTGCTGAACCATGTCGCTTAGCATCACGTCCACACACCTTGCAAACACCTCCAGGGATGGGGACACCGCCACTGCCCGGGGCAGCCTGTTCCAGTGCTGCACAGCCCTTTCTGCAAAGAAATTTTTCCTAATGCCCAATGTAAACCTCCCCTGGCTCAATTTGAGGCCATTGTCCTGTTACTTGGAGAAGAGACCAACCCCCACCTCGCTCCAACCTCCTTTCAGATGGTTGTAGACAGCAGTAATGTCTCCCCTCAGCCTCCTGGCTGATCCCCTCAGTTGCTACTCACAGCACTGGTACCCCGGACCCTTCCCCATCTCTGCACCTCTCCAGACATGCTCCAGCCCCCTTCCTGAAGTGGGGGACCCGGAATCCGAGCTGCAGTCTCACCAGTGCCTGGTACTGGGGGTCAGCCACTCCCCTACTCAGCAGATTTGGGAAGAAAACCCCGTAACTCAACTGCCCCACTAAAGGCTTCCCCCCAGCGCTCAGCAACCGCGCTGGCAGCAGGACAGACGTGCAGCGACGTAAGAATGAGTGAGAAATCGGGGTGAACCATCTCGGGGTGATGGGGGAGCGGGCTCAGGGGGCACCGTTGCGGGGCGATGCGGGGCAGGGCTCGGGGAGAGCCCCGCTGCCCCAGCTGCGCACAGGGAGGCGCCGCGGCGCGTCCGCGGTGCGATGGCGCCACCTGGCGGCCACGAGCAGTGGCTGCAGCGCAGGGCCCGCCGCGGGGGTTTGGACGTCTCCGGCTCGGCTCGGGCGGAATCCAACTGGAATTCAGCGCAGAGCTGTTCTCGCCGCCGGAACCGCCGGCTTCACACGGCAAAAAACAAAAGGCCAAAGGCTCTATAATAGCAATTTAGTGGCTGAGGCTTGTTGTGCATCCCTGGGTGCCAGCGAGCCCAGAGCCACTGCCCCCGGCCCTGGATCATTGCCTCTGCTATCAGAACTAACATCGAGTCATCAAGCCCTCCGACAGCACCTCTTGCTCTGCCTTTCACAGCTGCACAGGGCAGAGATGTCCTCAGGCAGACAAAGCTCTCTTGTGCACAAGTCTGGTTTCACCGTTGGCTTCAGCAGGTGGGATTCCTACTCCTGAGATATCCACCTTGACACCTGGAGGAGCAGAGACTGCTGGTGTTACAGCTACAAGGTGCTTTGCCTGGTGGCTGAGCTGCTCTCCTGTCACAGGGCTGGGCACCCAAACTGGGGTGGTGGGCTGGGTCCACTTCCTTCAGCCACACGTTGGTGGCTTCAGACGTGGAGCTGACCTTGGGTATCTACACATCTGGAGAACCAGCTGTTAGCCAGAGTGACATGGGAAAAGGAGCTGCACAGTGCCCGTTCTTAGTTCCTGATGGACTTTATCTTGTCCACAAAGCACCACAATGAGAGCTGGCAGAAAAGCCTGTTACAGGCATCTCTGCTCAATCCATGCTCTGCAGGATCTAAGCTCTTCCTGCAATTAAAGAGAGTCAGCAGCATCCTAGACAGTGTAAACACTTGCAACCAGTAATTACAGCTATCACTTCCCCATCTGAGCTGCTGAGTGACTGCTGCCATCTGATACCCCCTCCGCCCCCTCCACTTTTCCACTTAGAAAAACCCCCAACAAAATCCAACAAACTCATTTTGCACTGTTGAAGCAATCACAAGGCTCCACATCAGCAGTTAAATCCTGTCGCTAAAGGGAGTGTGAAAGCTACTGGTTTAAGCCACTCACATACCACGGTGGTGTCCAGTTCCACAGGCTGAGGGACCTAAGAACGCATCTTGGGGTCACTTCAGTCACTTGGCTCTGCAGAACTTTTGAGGGGAGAAGAGCCGGGACTCTGGAACACAAAACTGGAAGCTGGTGTTTGATGTTGAGCCTGAGGCTCTCAGGGCTGGTCTCACACTGTCCCCAGCCCCATACCCTGGCTGTAGAAATGAGCTGATCCCCAGGGTCTGAAGTGAGTGTTGGTGATTTGGGGTGACTCTGCCCTGTGGCTCAGGTTTCTAATCGCAGTGTGGGAAGACAGATGACTGCGGCAGAAGCTCGTGTGAGACTCTGCTACAGGTACTAAACCTTTTCCTTCCATTTCTTATCCATCTGAGGAAACAAACATGTCAGCACAGTGCCTCGCTGCCAGCCTGGGAGGGCAGAGAGAAGCCGGGAGATGCCCAGGGGCAGCCTGCTCCCCATATTGACTCAAGCTGTCTTGCAGTTGGGAAGCTGTCAACTGGCTTCTGCAGATGCCTTGTGCAAACATTTACATTTCTCTGCAGACCCTGTTTGTGTTTGTCTGTGTATTCAAGCCTTTACACTGTAGCCAGTTGGAAGGGAAGAGGGTGATCCCAGACCACACAGCGAGGAGCCATTAATGCTCCGAGCTCACAGCTCCAAGGGGGAATCACAACTGAGGTTGCTCAGCATCACCAGGGCATGAGGTGAGGATGAAGCCTTCTGGACTCAAAGTTATTTACAGACAAAGCTGCCTTACCTCAGGGTGTTAGCCCGATCTCAAGGCCACCTGAGGATGCACTGAATAACCAGTGCTGCTCCCATTTCACCGGTGGGTGAGATGGAAACGAAATGACTCACGGAAACATCTCCCCATGTGTCCCACCAGCAAACTCTGCACCAGCTGCTACACCCAGGAATCCCCAGATCCCTAAACTGGTTTTTATTCTATCAGCTTTTCACCAAGAAAGGTAACTTCAAGGTAGTCTCACCAAAGGTCGGTGGCAGAGAGGAAAACAGGAGAATCATAGAATCATTAGAGATTGGAAGGCACCTTGAAAGATCATCCAGTCCAAACCCCCTGACACAGCAGGATCACCTAGACCAAGAGGCACAGGAGCATGTCCAGGCAGGTTTTAAACATCTCCAGTGAAGAAGACTCCATAACCCCCCCGGGTAGTCCATTCCAGGGCTCTGTCACCCTCACTGGGAAGAAGTTCCTTCTCATATTGATGTGGAACCTCCTGTGTCCCAGCTGACACCCATTGCCCCTTGTCCCATCACCAGATGACACTGAGAATTTCCACTCTGATATAAAGCACTTATTCCAAATTGCTATTAAGAGAAAATACATCTCCTCCACAAGACAAAGTCATTAAACTGTTTGTTTTCTTGATGTAGAACCACTTCATGCTGCTAACGTCAGAACACCTGAAAGCGCTGCCGTAGACAACACAAACCGACTGACCGGATTGATCAGCCAACATTAAATTCATTTACACAAGCGACTCACAGTGCTTTGTTTTGACTTCTTCCTTTAGAACCTGGCAAATTGCCCTCAACCCGAGGTTTCAACATTAACAAGCAAAATTGCCTACAAGGTAGCTCGTGCACATAACAGCCCCAGCAATACCTGTTGCTCTGTTGGGCCAAACCTTAATGCTTGTGGAGCTCCAGGAGCCAGTAATGTGCCCTGGTGGCCAAAAAGGACAGCGGCATCCTGGGGTGGATCAGAAGAGGGGTGGTTAGCAGATTGAGAGAGGCTCTCCTCTCCCTCTACTCTGCCCTGCTGAGAGCACATCTGGAATCTTGTGTCCAATCCTTGACCCCTCAGTTCNTGAGTTTGTTCACATGTTCCTGTGAGACTGGGTCTAGGGGATCCTGCTGTGGCAGGGGGATTGGACTGGATGATCTTTTGAGGTCCCTTCCAATCTCTACTATTTTGTGATTCTGTGAGACTTTGCTTTCCATGTCCCACAGCTGCAGTTTTCTCCAAGGTGCCAGCACGTGCCACCTCCTTGCCTGAACCCCGCTGCTGTGGTGTTAGAAGACTTCTCCATCCTGTCTAGCAGAAAGCTGGCAAAAGGGAGACGCATAAAACACGCAGCCACTGTATTTACACCAGGTAATTCCCACCTCCTGCTGCCAGTCTGGTCCCTCCAGGGTGGCTGCAGGAAGGACCACAAACACCCAGGCACATTCTCCGCAGCTCCTGCTCTGCCCCTGTGAGGAGCAGCCCTTTGGCCACATCAACATCACATTTTCCTTTTCAGGAGACATCCTGACCCCATCAAGTCATACCTTGCAACACAGGAAAAGGTGAGTTTAGAGACGACTCTGTTATTTCAAGCCCCATTCTTTAACACCCACCTCCAGTTTAAGGTCCGTGGCTGTGTCCCTACCGAACAGCCGGCCCCGTTTCACTTTGCCTCACCGCCGTACGACTTTGTTCCTACAGCCGACAAGCGCCGTCAGGCTGCGGGGACGCTGCAGCGTCGAAGGCGGATCGAATGTGCCGATGGCTGGAGCTCTTCGTGCTGCTCGCACCGAATTCCTTTCCCCCGTAACGCGCCCGCTGTTTGTACGGTCGATGACGTCCGCATCTGTGGAATCAGTCATTTCCCCTCGCTCTAAATCATAGAGCAACAGGCAGCAGATTGACTTTGTTGTGTTGACAAGGGACAGCTCTCAGAGCTTATTATTTGTGGTGGCTGGGCGAGATTACAGGAGCACACGATGGCTTTATCGGGGGAGCACCCGTCTGCGGGAACTGAGGAGGTGCCGCCTGCGCGGTAACGCGGTGGGGATCGGGGAGTCTTCGACCAGTTTCTGCCACTCGAGGTTTTGGGGAGGAAGAAGTGCAGAGACAGCAGAAACCAACGGATGGTTCCTGTCCTCTCGCCAAGCCTGCATCCTGCTGAACGCCGGTCTCCGTGCATAAATAATTCAGGAACTAATTAATCCAATTCTTTTATAATTACCTCTTATAATGGCACAGAGCCCAAACCCCAGCAGCTCAGTCGCTACCTAATGGAGATATTTGTGACAGCAACACCAGCAATGGATGTGTGCGCTCGCTCACTTCGGTTGGGGATGAGGCTGCACTACCCAACTCCTGATTTGGGTTGCAAACACCTCCAAAGTTCTGCCGTCTGAAGACACATGGGTTCTTCTGCTTTAAAGCAACAGTCCTTTTCCACGTGTGACCACACATCAGCATCAGGGTGAAGTCCTCTTCCACACGTGACCGCACATGAGCATCAGGGTGAAGTCCTCTTCCACGTGTGACCGCGTGTCAACATCAGGGTGAAGTCCTCTTCCACATGTGACCGTGCATCAGCATCAGGGTGAAGTCCTCTTCCACACATGACCACAGCAGGGTGAAGTCCTCTTCCATGCATGACCATGCATCAGCATCAGGGTGAAGTCCTCTTTCACATGTGACCTCCCATCAGCATCAAGGTGAAGTCCTCTTCCACATGTGACCAGAGCTCAGGGCACAAGAGTCAGCACTAGCTGCTGGAAGATGACGATACCACAGCACTCTCTCTCCGATGCTTTGTCTCTCCCAGTAGGTCTGTACTGGATTTTGGCCCCACGATTGCCCAGCTCAGCTTAACACATCACAGAATGACTCTGGTTGGAAAAGACCCCAGGATCACCAAGTCCAACCATCTACCCTACCTTACATGTTCACCCCTAAACCAGACCCCTCAACACCTCACCCCAAGCGATCTTTAAACACATCGGGGGATGGTAGNGGCACAAGAGTCAGCACTAGCTGCTGGAAGATGACGATACCACAGCACTCTCTCTCCGATGCTTTGTCTCTCCCTGGATTTTGGCCCGACGATTGCCCAGCTCAGCTTAACACATCACAGAATGACTCTGGTTGGAAAAGACCCCAGGATCACCAAGTCCAACCATCTACCCTACCTTACATGTTCACCCCTAAACCAGACCCCTCAACACCTCACCCCAAGCGATCTTTAAACACATCGGGGGATGGTAGATCTAACAAGAGCAGAGATCACCCTCAGCAAAATCCTCAAGCCTCGGGAGCACCCTGATTGTTAAGGGCATCTCAGATGGGACAGGATGCGATGCACTGTGAGTCACTTGGACTATTAGACACTTGGTTAAAGAACGTGACTTGGACAGGTGAGAGCAGAAGAGCACTGTGTGGATCAGTGTGTGTTAGAATCAGGCGAATATTCCTTGGGTACCACTCAACTCAGCCACAGAGCAAGATGTCACAGAATCACAGAGCATTAGGGAATGAAAGGAACCTCAAAAGATCATCTAGTCCAATCCTCCTGCCACAGCAGGATCACCTAGACCAAGTCACACAGGAACATAACCAGATGGGTTTTAAACATCTCCAGAGAAGGAGACTCTACAGCCTCCATGGGCAGCCTGTTCCGCGCTCCATCACTCTCACTGTGAAGAAGTTCCTTCTCATATTGATGTGGAACCTCCTATGTTCCAGCTCACACCCACTGCTCCTTGTCCTATCACTAGATGACATTGAGCAGAGCCTGGCTTCATCCTCCTGACACCCACCCTTCAAATATTTACAGACATTAATGAGGTCACCCCTCAGAGACCCAGGTCTCCCCCACCAGTGCCACCAGTGCAGGCCAGAAACCCACTCAACGCGGTCACACTCTGACTAGTCCCACAGAAAGAAGGACAGAGATCTGTGATTCCACTGGGCTGGAACTGGTTTGCGGTTGGTCTTGCTTATTTTTCACATGCAGGACCTGACCTCGGTGGGTATCTGGGAGCCACCTGCCAGAACCAGACACCAGCTCTGTCAGCTAACGGTAGATTAGGAAACACTGTGGAAATGAAACGGCTTGTGAAAGGATCTTTCCGGCTATAACTCGCTGAAGCTCTCGCTCTGGTCAAATCTGCAGACGTTTTGATGTCCAATTTAATTTATGGGGTCAGGTTAATAAGGAAATTAACATCATAAGCAGAGTCATGAATAACCAGGTGTCACCGGTCACATCCTCTTGTCCTGTCATTTATGTCTCAATAGGGGAAAAGTGCTGGGATTTAGATGTAAAGGAGGGTTAACCCCTCCCTGCTGCAGATGAGCAGCCCTATGGGTTTCTCTTTGGAGGATCAAGTGAGAGGAAAACCTTACTAAAGGAATAAATGTCTAGTGGGCTATCTAATTAGGTAGTCACACCCTGAAATGTGGTTTCGAGTGAGCAGGATCTTTCCAGTGAGCAGGATATTTCCTGAGCAGTTTGACACTTGCACTAGATGATCTTTGGAGGTCCCTTCTGATCCCTAATGTTCTGTGATTCGGTGACAGGCACTGCCTGCTGTATGAGCATCGTGCGAAGGTTGTCTCGCACATCTCTTAAAATAAACCTCCTTGGAGCTCTTGACAAAGACGTGGTGCCTTCTCCCTCCGTGCATTGCACGTCTCTCCAGCTGGCTGCACAGCTGCCCTGGCACAGCTCAACACCCACAGAATCACATAGAATCATTCAGGTTGGAAAAGACCCTTGGGATCATGGAATCCAAACATCAACCCTACTCTATGAGTTCAACCCTAAACCAGATCCCCCAACACAACATCTAACTGTCTTTTAAACTCATCCAGGGATGGGGACTCAGCCAACACCCCAGGCAGCCCATTCCAGGGCCTGACCACTCTCTCTGGGAAGAATTTCTTCCTGATGTCCAGTCTACACCTTCCCTGATGCAGCTTGAAGCCCATCCCTCTGGTTCTGTCGCCAATTACCTGTGAGAAAAGACCAGCACCAACACCTCTACAGTGTCCTTTCAGACAGTTGTAGCAAGCAATGAGGTCTCCCCTTAACCTCCTCTTCCTCAGACTAAACACCCCCAACTCTGTCAATCTCTGCTTATCAGATCTATCCTCCAAGCCCTTCCCCAGCTTCATCAGTCTCCTCTGCACTCGCTCCAGTGCATCCAGCGTGAAAGGGGGAGACAAGCCTGGAGCAGGAACCCAAACCCTTCTTGTCAAGGGTGCCCCTTGTTCACGGAGCGTCTTAAGTCACACTTTAGATGAACGGCCTGGGAAAGGCACCAGGATTCAGGTAGTTCAAGACTAACGTGATGGGTTTGAGTCAGGCTTTGTCGACGTTGAGTAGATGATGGAGCAGAGACTCATCGTTTGCTCCAGCCTTGGAAGCGATGACGCTCAGGCAGCACAAACAGCTACAGGGGTGTTTGCAGCCTGGATTCAAGGGGCTGCATTCAGCTCAAGCCAAACACCTTCTCAGTCGATTTCAATTAAGGGGAAATAAACAGTTGGTAAATGAGAAATGAACACCCACGGGCTGACTGGCGCAGGTTTCACCGCACTCACACAAAGTCACTCCTCCAACCGGCACCATTTTCCCCACTGTGAAGAACTTCTAAAATGTTAATGGCTCTGAGCTTGCAAAATCACAAGGCCCCGAACGTTTGCCTGTTCACAGAATCACAGAATCTTCAGGGATTGGAAGGGACCTCGAAAGATCATC
>VXBP01000536.1:139637-293567 GCA_013400115.1 Rhinopomastus cyanomelas
AGAACTGGACACAAGACTCCAGGTGTGGTCTCACCAGGGCAGAGTAGAGGGGGAGAAGAACCCCTCTTGATCTGCTGACCACCCCTCTTCTGATTCACCCCAGGATGCTGTTGGCCCTCTTGGCCACAAGAGCACATTGCTGGCTCCTGGTCATCCTGTTGTCCACCAGGACCCCCAGGTCCCTTTCTCCTACACTGCTCTCCAACAGGTCAGTCCCCAGACTATACTGGTACCACGGGTTGTTCTTGCCCAGATGCCAGACTTTACACTTACCCTTGTTATACTTCATTACATTTCTCTCTGCCCAGCTCTCCAGCCTGTCCAGCTCTCCAGCCTGTCCAGCTCTTGCTGAATGGCAGCACAGTCTGCAGGGGTGTCGGCAACACCACCCAGCTTTGTGTCATCAGCAACCAAAGACTGTGCCCGACCAAAAAGTGCTTGATAATTAAAGGGGATGCTCTGGTGTGAATACTGAAACCTCATTTTAAAGCATTTAAAAGCTCAGGAATACGACTTCAAACCAAGAACCACTTAGTTTTATGAAGGCTTTTATCTTTACTAGCAGCTAAAGATTTTCCTGAAGTTTTAAAACCAGTCCCAATTGAATGTTTTAGTCACAGAATCACAGAACATGAGGGATTGGAAGGGGCCTCAAAAGATCATCCAGTCCAATCCCCCCACCGCAGCAGGATCAGCCAGATCAAGTCAGTGTAGTTTCACGACACCTGGCAAACTTACTCCGTTATTCTGCTAGTAGCTGGTGGGTACTTATGCATCAGGATGAAAAGGAATGACTCCTACAACTAACCTTTCACTAAGAAAGGTTTTGTAATTACCCTGAGAGATTGGGAATTAAGGTTCCTGTGTTTCTTCTAAGTTGTAGGAGAGATACAATGTGCTGTCCCCAAAGTGAGTCACTTCGACTGCCCCATCCACCGACAGTCACTCTGATGAGAATTTACTGTGAATTATCTCCACACACATTCCATAACTGAGTGCCCAGGGGGCTTTTGGAGTCTCCTTCTCTGGAGACGTTTAAAAGACATCCACCTGGATGTGTTCCTGTGAGACTTGATCCTGCTCTGGTAGGGGGTTGGACTGGATGATCTTTCAATGTCCCTTCCAATCCCTGACGTTCTGTGATTCTGGCATTGAAATCCCACCTGCACGCTCCCTCTAGGGTGTTTTGCTGTTAAAGTTTAGGTTAGACGTCAGGAAAGGGATGGAAGAGGTCATGATCCTTCATGGAAAACTTCAACAGGGAAGAGGTTGAATCGTCATCCTTGGATGTGTTTAAGAGTCTAGTAGATCTGGAGATTAGAGATAGGGTTTTGCTGTGGCCTTGGGACAGTTGGGTTAATGGTTGGACTTGATGACCTTAAAGGTCTTTTCCAGCCTGAACAGTTCGGTGATTTGGTGATAAGGGTCTTCGAGATTGTCTGGTGAAACGCACTGTTGAGGGTGCTTGTGCTGGTGTTTACGGGTGGTTAATGAATTAATCCCTTCCTCTCCCACCACAGCCACAGGAATGGGAAGCTGAAGTTGAACCAACGCTGGACAAGAGGTGGAACAGAGACATTTACAAGGGAATTAAAGATAAACTGGTTTGTAACTAGAAGTGTTTACAAAAAGAGCCCTTTTTATTTGGGAGAAGGGTTAAACTTTTCTTGGAACTTTCACAGAATTATTGAGGCTGGAAAAGACCTCAAAGATCTTCAAGTGCAGCCTACGGCGAGCCTATCCAACATTTTGGAAAGGAAACCAAATCGCCTCCACCCCAAAGCCCAAAGCCAGAAATCCTCTCGATTTCTAATGAAATCTAGATTTGGGGTTTTTTAGCAATTTAAGAAAAGAGAAAATCTGACCTTCTGCGGACACTCTCCTGGCTTCTTCACTGCCAGAACCTGATGAGGACACAGGGCATACAGTCTTTAGCAATTACCTTCAGAAGCACCACGGAGGAGTCACAGAGGTCTCAGAGGGACAGCATTTCAAGTGTCTTGTGGAGATCCCACAGGATAGCTCAGAGGCAGCTGGATGGATCTTCAGAAGATAGCTCAGAGGGAGCTGGATGGATCATCAGTTTTCCTCTCCCATACCTGCAGAGAGCTGGGAAGACAACTCTTCACAGAATCACAGACCATTAAGGATTGGAAGGGATGTCAAAAGATCATCCAGTCCAATCCCCCTGCCACAGCAGAATCATCTAGACCAAGTCACACAGGAACATATCCAGGTGGGTTTTAAATGTCTCCAGAGAAGGAGACTCCACAACACACCAGGCAGCCTGTTCCAGTGCTCTGTCGCCCGCACCCTAAAGAAGTTCCTTCTCATATTGATGTGGAACCTCCTTTGTTCCAGCTTACACTCATTGCCCCTTGTCCTGTCATTAGGTGCCACTGAGCAGAGCCTGGCTGCATCCTCCTGACACCCGCCCTTCACGTATTTATCAACATTAATGGGGTCATCCCTCAGTCTCCTTTTTTCCCAGCTCAAGAGACCCAGCTCCCTCAACCTTTCCTCATCAGGGAGATGCTCCATTTCCTCCATCATATCTGTGGCTCTGCACTGGACTCTCTCCAGCAGTTCTGTCATGAGACCTTCACCACTCAAGGAGCTGTGCCAGGACCGTGCTGTACCAGTGCAGTCGTGGGGGGCTAGTGCTGATCTCCAGCGCTCTCGCTAGTCCTAGGGACCAAAGAACCACGACAAAAACTCTATATGGGAACAAAACTGAGCTCAGCCAAAAACTCCAATGAAAAACAGGAAGAAGACCACGGCAGGATGGATTGCTGCTGGCATCCTCACTGCAGTCTGCTGGGTAGCTCCTTGGCTTTTCACGTGCCAGGGTTTAACCTCAAAGGCAGGGAACTGTTGGCTCAGCATTCGTGGAAACAGCCCTATCTGGCTGAACCCTACAGAAAGATATTTTATCCAAAAGAACATCTTGAGTTTAGTAACTGCACTGACTTTGGGAGAAGTCTCCTTCCTGAGCTGATGGTGATTTATCTGCTCTATTAAGTCAATGACAGAGCACACGGTGCTTTCAATGGGACCAGAAATTAGACTCTCTGTGAGAAGGCAGTGGACAGAGGTTCCACCTCAGTTCCTCTGATTTAAATGCAGAGAGGCTCCTGTGACTCCTTTTGTGTTATTTCAGCTCTATAGGAAGGAAATGGAGAGCAGAGCTCTGCCCGTGGAGCAGCGGCACCACAAATGCTTGGGCTGAAAACAGCCAAAATAGTTCAAGTAATAATATTTCTTTTTATTGTGGAATTCCAGAGTGTATTGGGGGTGTCAGCTGGAACACAGGAGGATGGAGCCAGGCTCTGCTCAGGGGCATCTAGTGATAGGACAAGGGGCAGTGGGTGTGAGCTGGAACAGAGGTGGTTCCACATCAATACGAGAAGGAACTTCTTCCCAGTGAGGGTGACAGAGCCCTGGAACAGGCTGCCCATGGGGGTTGTGGAGTCTCCTTCTCTGGAGAAGTTTACAACCTACCTGGATATGTTCCTGTGTGACTTGGTCTAGGTGATCCTGCTGTGGCAGGGGGATTGGACTAGATGATCTTTTGAGGTCCCTTCCAATCCCTAATGTTCTGTGATTCTGTGAAGTTATCGACTCACTTCTCCAAAAGAGCAAAAGTCCTTTTCATCTAATGAAAAATAAAAACACCCCAGCAAACAAAAGACACCAACCCAGTACAAAACCCTTTCCTACCTCTCACTTCAAGACCATTCCCAGCCAGATGTTCGCATCTTCTTTCCACAGACCTGTCGAGCTAGCAGTAAACACCAGCTAACCATACAGACCCATATTGAATCCCCTGTATTTAACAAGCAAAATTCCACGGTGATGTCACGACCAGCCATTCCTGGAGGTTAAGGATTCCATTATTAAATCTGATTGAATATGATTAAATACGGCTCGCGCCTTCCAGAGCGGCTGGCGTGATAGATTTAAATGAACTCATTAGCGGTTAATGCAGCGGAGCGCTTTCTAAATGCTAATGTTTGGCTGCCTTCGGCTCGTTAATTAATTTGAAGATTGTGTAATTATCGGAGCCTTTCGATTAGCATACGTCGACTTCTTTTTATTCCCGAGCGGCGGTTGTTTGCGCGCAGCTACTGGGAATTCAATTATATTTATAATAAAAAGAGGACATCAAGCTGCCCAAACAAGCGCGCGCTGCATGGGAACAGCAGCTTTTCCTTCAAAGGCTCTTTTTTATGGCTGTTATTTGCAGAGAAGAACAGCAGCTCAGCAGCTTTCCCTCAGCACAGGGAAGGGAGAGCAGGGTACGCGGCTCTGCCTGGTAATTACATACCGCTGCAGACTTGAGTAGGATCCGTGAGCACTCAGTAGGGTTTGAAAGCAGCAGGAGCAGGGACTGGCTTTGTTTTTCCCTTTTTTTTTTGTTTAAATTATTTTGTACTTCGCTTTTAAAGGGCAGCAGCCATGAAATGAGGTGATTTGCACAGCACCAGGCTCCTGGCAGATGTGCAGAATCCCAGATCCACAGGCTGAAAGGGATGCCTGTCCATAGAATCATAGAATCATTAGGGATTGGAAGGGATCTTCCAATCATCTAGTCCAATCCCCCTGCCACAGCAGGATCACCTAGATCCAGTCACACAGGAACACAGCCAGGTGGTTCTTAAACATTTCCAGTGAAGGAGATGAATCTGAGTTATTAAAATATGATCACAGAATCACAGAACATTAGGGATTGGAAAGGACCTCAAAAGATCATCCAGTCCAATCCCCCTGCCACAGCAGGATCACCTACACTAAGTCACACAGGAACACATCCAGGTGGGTTGCAAACGTCTTCCGTGAAGGAGACTCCACAACCACCCTGGGCACCCTCTGTCAGCGCTCTGTCACCCTCACCGTGAAGAAGTTCCTTCTCATATTGATGTGGAACCTCCTCTGTTCCAGCTCACACCCACTGCTCCTTGTCCTATCGTTTGATGCCACTGAGAAGAGCCTGGCCCCATCCTCCTGGTGTTTCTCTTCTTCCCCCCACACAGGCACCTGCTCTAGACTTCGGAGGAGCTCTCCATCCACCTGCAGGTGGGAGGGATGGTGGCCCCGGGGCATCATCTGTGAGTTCTGCCTTTCAATCTCCTCTTTCCCGCACTCCAGGCGCACTCCAGCGATGACAGGAGGGCTGCACGCTATCATTTACTCAGCGGACGACGAATCTGATGGTCTAATCTTAGCTCCTTAACAGCTGTGTTTATTTACTAAGCAGTAAAGAGTTTCTTCTACAGTGCAGAGGGGCTGGTTTGAACAAACCAGCTTCTCTGCAATTTGGGGAAGATTTGGGGCTCACACATGCTGTCTCTTGAAACTACACATTTTTCTATCACTGAAGTATCTGAATTATAGGCAATCTTGAGATCCAATCTTTGTCTTAATGACTCCTCCGGCTGCTGTTTTGTGTAGAGGAGGCTGGAAGAGCAGTAAATTGGCTCAGAGGAAACAGGAAATAATAACAGCACTGATGCTCCGAGTCTTCCCGACTACATTTGTCCCTGCTCCAAGACACTTCTCTGCTTTCCATTTGCAGCTCAGTTCACGTGGCACAAGTTGCCCCAACACCACATGGCTCCTTCAGCTGGTCTCCTCGCTAACACAAACTGGCCACTGGGTAGCTGCGAGCCAGCAGCAGTGCTCCAGGTCAGAAGATGCTGAGGAAACCTTCACACACAGAAAGCCTTTCACACAGAACATTCTGGACTGGAAGGGACCTCGAAAGATCGTCCACGTCCAATCCCCCTGCTACAGCAGCAGGATCACCTAGACCATGTCGCACAGAAACAAATCCAGGTGGATTTTAAACATCTCCAGCGAAGGAGATTCCACAACAACCCTGGCAGCCTGTTCCAGTGCTCTGTCACCCTCATCTGGAAGAAGTTCCTTCTCACACTGATGTGGAACCTCCTACGTTCCAGCTCACAACCATCTCCCCTTCTTCTATTATTAGATGCCACTGAGCAGAGCCAGGCTCCATCCTCCTGACACCCACCCTTCACATATTTATCAGCATTAATGAGGTCACCCCTCAGTCTCCTTTTCTCCAAGCTCAAGAGCCCCAGCTCCCTCAGCCTTTCCTCATCAGGGAGATGCTGCACTCCCTTCATCATCATTTCTGTGGTTCTGCACTGGACTCTCCGCAGCAGTTCTGTGCCAAATCAATTGACCAGCTCAAAGCCTATTGAATAAAAGAAGCAAAACTTCTCTCTTTCCTCATACCCTCACCAAGAGGGTTATGAATTCACTCCTCTTTTGCTTCAGCACCGGTATCCTGGGGGACAAGGGCAACTGTGGCTTTGGCACAGATCCACTGGGCAACTCTGAACCAAACCAGTCACCCCCTGAAAAACAGGAGTGGGGAACTGCATAGATAAAAACTTGTAGAGAAGAAAGGTGTTCATATAGAACTTCCAAGGACAAAGGGATCCTGTCATTGCTGGGACAACACTAGTGCAAAACCGTGAAGTCATGGAGCCACTTTATTGTGACAGAACTGCAGAAATAGGAGCCTCATTTCATTTTCAGCTCCACCCCCCTCTTCCTCACTTGTGCCAGAGACCACATTTGTCATAAAGAGGATCCTCACTTTGGTGTTTCACAGAATCACAGAATCATTAGGGATTGGAAGATCATCCAATCCAATCCCCCGCCACAGCAGGATCCCCTAGATCAGGTCACACAGGAACATAGCCAGGCAGGTTTTAAACGTCTCCAGAGAAGGAGACTCCACAAACCCCCTTGGGCAGCCCCTTCCAGTGCCCTGTCACCCTCATGGTGAAGAAGTTCCTTCTCATACAGATGTGGAACCTCCTCTGTTCCAGCTCACTCCCACTGCCCTTTGTAGTCAATCCGAGCTGTCGCTAGTCCAACAGAATAAGTAACTCAGAAAGTTCAAAATGCAGCCCTTAGGGTACAAATAATGATTCTGAGCATCTAGGGAAAGTGAAAAAAGCTCTGTGCAAACAAGAAAATGATCTGCTGGAAGCATCTGACCTCCACTGAGACTTTCAGCATCTTCTTGATACCAGTATCTGAGAATAAATGCAGGGGACGGACTTTTATCACAGTGCATCTATCAAGAAAACTCGGTCCTTTTTCATCCTTCCAACAGTCTTCCACGGCACCGGTTTCCAGTCAGACAGACAAATAAACCTCCACACTGCAGAACTCCTGGGTCAGCTTTCCTTGAGGACAGATTGTACTAACAGGGGTATCATCATTCCCTACAGAATCACCGATAAATTCATCCTGGATTATTATTCTGTTAGAGCTGCCTTGTGCTGACGTCCGGAAACCAAACGATGTGGCTTAGAATTTCATTAAATCATTTCCCTACGAGGTAGGGAACGTGGACTTCATGACTCACAGAATATTAGGAAGGGACCTTGAAAGATCATCCAGTCCATTTCCCCTGCAACAGCAGGATCAGCTAGACCAAGTCACACAGGAACACAGCCAGGTGGGTTTTAAATGTCTCTAGAGATTCCACAACCCCCCTGGGCAGCCCCTTCCAGGGCTCTGTCACCCTCACTGTGAAGAAACTCCTTCTCATATTGATGTGGAACCTCCTCTGTTCCAGCTTACATCCAATGCCCCTTGTCCTATCACCAGATGCCACTGAGCAGAGCCTGGCTCCATCCTCCTGACACCCATCCTTCACATATTTAACAACATTAATGGGATCACCAATCACTCTCTGTTTCTCCAAGCTAAAGAGACCCAGCTCCCTCAGCCTCTTCTCATCAGGGAGATGCTCCACACCCTCTTCATTATCTTTGTGGCTCTGCTCTGGACTCTCTCCAGCAGTTCAGTGCCCTTCAGGAACTGAGAGGCCCAGAACTGCACACAATGTACCAGATGAGGTCTCACAAGTGCACAGCAGAAGAGAACCTCTCTCAATCTGCTAACCACCCCTCTTCTCATCCACTCCAGCCATTCTTGGCCACAAGGGCACACTGCTGGCTCACAGTCATCCTGCTGGCCACCAGTATCCCCAGGTCCCTTTCTCCTACACTGCTCTCCAACAGGTCACCCGAGATCACCAGCTCCTCCTGCGTTACAAACCCCAGAATGAGAGGCAGACGTGGGCAGTAACAGCGTAACGCACCTACCTGGAACCTCATCTCCTCCTCACAGGACAGAGGTGCGCATCACTGCTAGTCCAGCCAAACATGCTGCAGCACCACGTCATGGTTGTGCACCTCGGGGGGCCCACAGCCTCCAGAGAGGAGGCACTGGTGCTCATGACATTTCCAGACACACAAACGTTTCGTATCAGGACATCAGTTAGTACAAACAGTGTCTCCAAACTATGAAATCAGTTCATCATCATGCATTTGGACTTCAAACGACAGCAGGGAAGCCCTGCCCTGTGCTCAGACTCCAGGTGAAGGGAATCCACAAGCAGATCTACACTTGTGAAACACAGACCCTCCTCTATTTTCAATCCATGACACTGCTTTCCAACAGCAGGCTTCAGCACATTAGAACTGGATGTCACCAGTGAAACAATAAAGTTACTACCTTTGAAGGCATCACAACAAACACAGAGTCTACATGAAAGAGAAGCAACATCATCATGAAGTTACAGCAACACTGAAAACCAACCATCTGGAAACCCCCTCTTGGGTTGTGACCTGATCTAATTCCAAAGGAATTAAAACCACTATGTACAGATGGGTGCTGGCTATTTCAGCTGTAAATCTAAATCATAGAATCACAGAATCATTAGGGATAGGAAGGGACCTTGAAAGACCATCCAGTCCAATCCCCCTGCAACAGCAGGATCACCTAGACCAAGTCAGACAGGAACACATCCAGTGAAGGAGACTCCACAACCACCCTGGGCAGCCTGTTTGTGCCAAAGCAGACATCACAGAACCTCAGGGATTGGAAGGGATCTGGGAAGATCATCCAGTCCAATCCCGCTGCCGCAGCAGGATCACCCAGATCCAGCTGCACAGGAACATCCCCAGGCGGGTTTTAAACATCTCCAGAGAAGGATCAGAGCAGCAGCGCTTCAGCCTGTCAGCTCCCCAGCCTCATCAGCTTTCTGCACGGAGCCCTCTGAATTACCGGGACATAAGATGCAGCCAAGGTAATATCAAAATATATTTTATTCTGGACCTCTTTCAGATCTGATTCAAATTACAGTTGTCAAAGCAATACAATGCAAAGGGAAACTGCAACAGAAAATGTGCCTAGAGGGGATAATAAGGGCCTTGGGGGACAAATCATCGTGATGTAGAACCAAAATACATCATAAAGTGTAATTAACATGGTCCAGGACAGTATAGAACATCTATATCAGTCTTCTTTAGACAATAATCATGAAAACTGAACAATAAAAGTCCTTTTTAAACAAGTACAAAAAACTGTCATGGGCTGGTTTTACACTTTTACAACAGTTGTAATTTAACTGGGGTAGTAACTGAAGAAATGATGCAGACATTTTTAATCCAGTGCTATAGGTAGGCTCACAGAATTAGACCCAAAGGATTTGTAAAACTCCAAATGAAACCATTACAACTACAAAATGTCAATGTCAGGAGAGAGAGAAAAATTACTTCTGTATTCTAGAGTTACTGCTCTGCACACCGCAGTCTGTTGAGGACAAGATTGCAAAGTACACTGGACTAGCAACAACATGCAGACTGGTTTTTCTGGTTATTTACCCACAAACGTTATGAAGTAAAAATGAATGATTATTTAAAAAGAAAAAAAAAAGGAAAAGAAGAAAACAAAAACATGCCTCAAGTATTGTCAAGCTTCAAACTTAAAGGCAGAGGAAGCAAATTATGTACTCGAAAAACTACTGATCTGAAGCACTATTAACACTAAATCTGCAACCCGCGAGGAAGGGCAGATTTTGCCTGGTTCCATCGGACTGACGGCGGCGCCGCCACGGAACGTGGTAGTTCAGAGCTTTCTCTAGAGGGAGAAGGGAGGACTGCTCCACGGCTCGCTCCCCGCAGAACACGTCAGGGATCGTGACTCCCGAAGCCACAGCCTGCTTCTAACATGCCACAATGTTGCTTCTGCTTTCTTCAGCCTTGTGGAGAGCGCGGAACGCATCCCTCCGGGGCACGGCTCTACGCGGACTGCGTGAAGGGAGAAGCCGCTGTCGCGCCTGTCAACGCAAAGGGATCGCCGGGCTGAATCTGGCAGGCCCTGCTCTGGCTAACGCCCGCCGAAGCCAAGGGGAACCTTGGCTGGAGCAAGATGTGGCTTATTTAAGCCACATGGGATTGCGCAGACCCACCACCTCCAACGCTTTAAGCCACACGGGATCGCGCAGACCCCGCCGCCGCCTCCTCCTCCAACGCTTATTCTGGCGAGGGTTTCTCATGAAGTGAAAGACAACGGGGGTGCCCGGTTAAGTAAAGATTGGGGAAGAAAAAAGTCGGGTCCCAAGGCTCCTCTTCGCTAAACAGACGAAAACACACAACCTTCTATTTACAAGCTGAAAAGCCCAGCCTGCGGCTTCAATGAAACTCCTTCGCACGGCAGAACCAACCGCAACCAGCCGCTAAGACTGCTCCGGAGGCAAACAAGCACGCGACCGCCCGACGCCACCCGCGACTCTTCCCTTCGAAAGGTTCGACGTCCCGTCAGAACACCCTGGCATGAGGTAAGCCGTGTGAGGAACAAGGAGTGCTTTTCCTAAACGAAACGTAATTAAAATCGGTAGAAATCTTTGGCCTTTTCTCTCTCAAGACGCGTTAAAGTGTCACGAACCCCAAGAAACACGCTTGCAAAACTGCCACGTCGCTCTGACTCTGGTAACTATGACCTCCCCTACACCCAACCCAGAAAAAGAGGCACTTTTAGTGTTTCATAGAAGATTTCCAATCATCTACTAGACGAGCTAAACAACCCTGCACAATTGTAGTCCCAGAATAAACTGAGTTAGCGACTTTACAAAGAGTCTAAAAAGAAGGAAGCTTTTATGAGGAACCTAGGTATTCTCTTCGCTACGCTACAACGTCCGCCGGTCGGAAACCTTTACATCAATTTAAAAATGCAGAAAAACGATAAAAGTCAAACTAGAAAAAAAGAGGAACTCTACAGAAACCTAGTGACGCGGACATGAGAGACCGGGGTGGGGGGTTCTGAGATGGATGCATAGAAAGACAGCGAACTCGAGAGCAGTTCATCATTCACTCTGAGCCTGGCTCTTCCCCTTCCCTTTACGCTCTGGTTGGACATTTGCCCTTTCACGCGTTGAACTGGAAAGGAACGGGAGCTGTGCTGAATGCAGAGGCTGCCGCGCACGTCTGCCTTCACACGTGGACAACGAGGGCAGCAGGAGAACTACTCGGCACCAGCACTGAGCGCGTGCACGCGTCTGTACAAAGTCAGGGTCCTGATGACGGCGGGCGGGCTCGGTTTAAAGGAACGACCTGGGCGGTCTGCCTCACGATCGAACACGAGGCCGTTGCGCTACAGACGGCGAGCTAACGCCGTGGATGTCTCGTCTGTGCGAGCTTTCGCTTCACGCGGTCACAGAACCGAGCACACATCGTGCATGCGATGCAGTCAACTGTGGAGAACAGAAGAGGTGAGAGGAGGAGCGAGCAGGAGCAGCACTGTGGCATGCTAGTCAAGAACAACAATGAGATACCTAGCGGCCAGATCCTTTGCTAGTGGAAGTGGCATCGTTCCGCTACGGTGGGGCACCACTGACGAATGTCGGGGTGGGGGGGGGGGGTTTTCAGCCTGCGCGTCCAGAGCGCTCGAGTCGACAGATCTGACGTTTCTGCTGGACCTGAAAACCCTGGAGCTGTGATGCTGAAGCTCTGTTTTATCTGCTTCTGACTATGCGATACTATGCTGATGCAGCTAGAATAACAACCAAAAGAGCTGATGGTTGAGAAAGAGGAAAATGGCAACACCCTAAGACCATGGCTGTGTGATGTTTGCAGCTACGTCACAGAATTCCACCGCAATCGTTCCGGCTGGCTGAAAGAATCATCCAGTAGCTTTTATGGGAATGAACAAGCTGTCCGTGTCGAAATACAACGGTACTGTCAAGAATCACTTCTGACGCTCAGACTGAAACTCGGTGCAACTGACAAACGCATTGCTAAACCAAAGATGCGGCTTAAAACATGACTCAAAACATTTGTGTCTATTCCTGGGAGCACACTTTAAAATTATTGCACAGAATTCTTTTTTTTATTCTTTTTTTTTTTGTTTTTTTCATTAAATGACAGAGGTCAGCCACAGTCATGGCCCTCCAGCAATAAAAGCAGTACTTCAAGTGCCAGACACTCCGTGTATTAGGTTTCCCACGTATCGTGACTCACAGGGTAATTTGCTCTAAACGTTCGCAGTCCGCTCCAAACCTCTGACAACAGCTGGCACCGACCGGACCGCTGCGGGTGACTGTCTGCACGGATATGGTTTTCTGTTGGTTGGAATCGCTGCGTACGGCAGGAACCCTAACCCTGGGGTTTACATCAAAGAATGCACTGTCGGCTTCTCTTCACCACCGGCAAATTGCTCCCCTACCTTAGCCAAACTCAGACTTGCTTCAAGTCGTGTTTTAGTCCATGGAAATAGCAGAACTCAAGGAAGGCCTAGAGAACGACGGTTAGAACGTCAAAGCTGCAGTAAATCAATTGATACCTAACTTGGAGGGGAGAGGAGTAAAAGCAAAGTCTAAAAAAACACCGGTTAGAGACTAGCAATCATAAGCCACAGAATTATTTGTGATTGACATAGTGTTATGAAATCGGTAACTCTGCCAAGCTCTCGCAACAGAAACCATTCCCTAAGCGAAACGCCTGTGACGGAAATTTGACCTCTCCTCTCGTGCACAAATTCACACTCTCGGAATCTGATGCGGGACGTGATGCAACCTTTTCGACCACACGTAAAACACAGCCTCATGCTATCGTTTACAAATAAAAATCGCTATCGGGATACTTTTAATCATCACAGGAGCAGAAAAAGGTTTTGCCATATACATCTGTCGTTGTAAGAAAAATACTCGATATTGTAAACAGAGTAAAAGACACTATATAGTAGTGATTATTAAAAAAATAGCAGCTTACATCTACCCTCTATTTGGAAAAAAAATGTAGTCACGAGATACAATAAACTGCAGGACTGGAGCAGCAGGGGAATTAGTGCAAGTATTCATCTTTTAAATAAGCTGAATCACTGCTATTAAAATAAACTTGAAGCAAGTCCTCTGTTTTAAGGTTTTCTTTTTTAAATCTAAGGTAGTAAACATTTTGCCTCTTGTTGGCAGTGTTATCAAATATATGCCAAAGGTTTTATTTTAAGAAAGGAAAAAAGTACATGAGAGACTTTTAATACTGGAGTTTGGTTACAATGAGACATCTAAGCTCCTACAAATAACGATGGGCGACTCTCAAAAGAAGCTGTGGCGTGAACCCTTGTCCAGAAAGATCTTAACCTCTTAAAAACAATCCCCCGACGATAGTTTGCTCCTTTTCGCAATAGTGCATGATCTAACCATAGGTTAGTTATGGTCTTAAAGCAACAGAAGATGCAATTTTCCATAGTTTTATTTTTCTTCCTCTTTTCTCCTTTTTTTTTCGTTTGTTTTGCGCATCCCTGTATTTTTTCTTTTCTGTTTGTCTGGGTTTATTTTTGTGCCCTCTTGCCGTTAAGTTTGGCAGAATTAATGTCCCCAATAAGAAACTACTGCGTTTCAGCCGTGTCACCAGAAAACAAAACACAGCATTACACCCACTGCTGTCGTTACTGTGTAGATGAGCAGGACGTGAAAGATCACACCTCAAAGAAGGATTTATTTGTCTGTTTTCTTCTCTCTCTCCATAATCCCTTTTCCACCCTCCCTCTGTGCTCTGGGAGCCACAAAATGTACCAAACGTTTATCGGGTTCAATCTACCTCTTCAAAGAATGCGTTAAAAGATGTTTCAAAGAAACCTTTTTTTTTTGTGGGAAAATAAAAAACCAAACCCCAACCCCATAAACAAGAAACTAATTCACTCCCTTACTTCATGCATCCGTAAACTTAACCAAAAACAAAACGGAAAACCCAATGTTTAAAAGCAAAAGGAAAAGAAACTACTGCGGCAGGTTCCGGTTAAGTCCGTTTTTCTCTGTACACACAAACTGCTCAACTACTGAGAAGGAAACAAAAAACACCCCGCGATCCATCGGCATAACGGACTGCACGGGGAGAAGGGGTAATGAAGGCTGCCATTAGTATCTTCTGAATTTGGTTTGTATATGGGTCTGCTCTGGTATATTTCTCTCTCTCTCTCTCGCTCTCTCTCGCTCTCTCATCTGTTTTTCATATCCAAAAAACCTTTAGATGTTATTTTGGGGCACAGCAGATTCCAGCACTTGGTGAACAGGATTCACAAGCTGTGACAAAACTCTGTCATCCTCTTCAGGGTGTCATTTTTTTTTTCTTTTCTCTTTTTTTTGTTTTATATACAGTATATGTATATATTTCTTTTACGTTTGGCTGTAGTGGACTGGCCATGGTTCAATTGGGACTATAGCAGTACATGGGTCAGGGACAGTCATTTTGGCTATGTACACATTCATAGTCGGTCCATGGCTTCCAACTAGTAGCGCTATTTCCGTAGGTCTAGTACACAAACCTGCAAGAGAAAGAGACACAGAGACAGAAGGTTTTCAAGGAGATTCATTTAAATGATCCTTGCTGAACTACTACAGCAAAACCTCTGGAGTAGATGGTACAAACTTCATCTTGTGTCTATTAACAACTGATTGGGAGGGGGTAAAAGAGATCCAGCAGGTGAGCAGCTCTGAGCACCCAGCCAGACTGTGCAAACTTCCTCTAGTATCTGTTAACAACAGATTGGAGGGGTCAAAAAGATCCAGCAGGTGAGCAGCTCTGAGCACCCAGACAGACCCAGGCACTAAATAAATGTGCTGCTGCCTAATGAATTACTGTCAGATCATTAACATCTTACGTAAGCTGTTCACCTGTGACTTAAGATTAGGAGACCAAGGACTTACTTGAATCTGGGTTATTAAAATATGATCACAGAATCACAGAACATTAGGGATTGGAAGGGACCTCCAAAGATCATCTAGCCCAATCCCCCTGCCACAGCAGGATCACCTAGATCAAGTTGCACAGGAAGACACCCAGGTGGGTTTTAAATGTCTCCAGAGAAGGAGACTCACAACCTCCCTGGGCAGCCTGTTCCAGTGCTCTGCCACCCTCGATGGGAAGAGGTTCCTCCTCACATTTATGTGGAGCCTCCTATGTCACTAACACCTTACGTAAGCTGCATGCCTAAGATTATCTGGGTTATTAAAATATAATAAAATGACATTCAAAGATGTTAGCGAAGAGCTGACCAGTCACTCTGAAAAGAACTGTTAATGGTACACAGACAGCACTTTGAGTTCCTGTGCAACTTGGTCTAGGTGATCCTGCTCTGGCAGGGGGCTGGACTGGGTGATCTTTCGAGGTCCCTTCCAACCCCTAAAGTTCTGTGATTCTGTGATCACTAAGTTGTGCTTCTAGTTTGGTTAGATACAGAAATCTACTAGTAAAATTTAATTGCGTAGAAGCTACAACTTAGTCATCAAACAGTTCAAACGGGTCTGTATTTGCTTAGTCATTACCAGGTGTAAATATGTTTAAAACAGAAGGGATGAGAGGATGAGAGGGGCTTTCACCAGCAAATAAGAAGAAACAAAATAAACCAAACATTTCTGTAAGAGTAGAAACTAAATGAAAACAGACCTGCTGCAAGTACAATCAGCTGCTTGGGCCACATTAACCTGAGGACTGAGAAGGTTACTCAGGCTGTATTGTCTAGTGGGGAGAATTTCTACTTGGGCCACAGCTTGAGCTTTTGTTCGTTTTTATGGTACTGTCTGCACTAAAATGGTGCAAGAGACCAAGCCAAATGAATTTTATAGAGTTAAGTCTACTTAAGTTCAGAACTTTCTGTTTTCTGAACTCTGAGAGGAAGCCCTCTTGCTCAGCAGTGTGGAGTGGAACACGCTGGGCAGGACAACATTCTGGCACCTGTGTTAAGACACTGCCCGAGACCCTGGACTAAAAGGGACCAGAACAGCTTTTTGCTGACATTTGTTACTGTAAACCACAGCACTTTAAAATACAATTCCTTTATCACTCTCATTGCACTTTTGCTTCTCCTTAGACTCTCTTCTTTCTTTTAAAATGACGGGAAAAGACAGGCAAGTGAAAAACTTGTTATGAAGAACTGTGTGCCAGCGTTTTAGCGTGGTGCTCTGTGGGACAATGTCAGAGGAGCCAGCAGGTGATGCTGCAATACCTCACTCACAATTAACATACTATTTTATTCTCTGCTGCTTCCAAGCAGACTGGTTATTTAAATACAGCTCCTGTCACTCCTAGGACATTTTTATTAGGAGTGTTCAGACATCTGTGCTCCTGCTTTGCTGTTCTTTCTGCTGAACACAACGCAGGAGACATTCCATTCCTGTCACACACTATAGCATCACCTACACTCAACATTTTAACTCACAAAGGGCAAAGAGACAGCAGGGACAGAGAAGCTACATCAGAGGCGTCGTCACCTTCTGAGATCGTTGAACTAAACTGGAATAGAGATGCTCCCCATAAAACATTACTGCGTCCTTACAAGTGAAAATCTACAGGTGAGCAAACTTCAGCTATGGAAGGAAATTATGTCTCCTTTGTTAGTCTTAAGATGTCCAGAAGATGCCTGTTGTTAGAGTGTCAAGCAAATCATGCAGCACTTACTGAACCATCTGAAGCACTTGCTCCAACTTTGTCTCCTGCTGCATTCCAGCAAACCTCAAAAATCCCTCCTGTTCCTCGATAACTGTGAACTAGGGCACCTGTCTAAAAAGGGACAAAACACGTAATTAGCCTTAATTAGTAATTAATCCAAGCAAATACATAAAAATTGTACAACAGGTAAAACTTCCCAATGCTTTTAAAAGCTGAAATTCCCAGCGGAAGTGTTCCAGATGTCCACAAACCTCAATCCCAGTGCTGTGCTGAAGGACGTGACAAACCATTGTCACGTTTTGATCTCTTGTGCTTCACTGGCAAAACTAGGAATGGTCATGGCTACTCCCAGTTACTAAAATGAACCTTTCAAAAAGGAATATCCAACCCCCAGTAGTCACAGATCACATCTTGCCAAACAACAAAGCCACCACTGTGCAACTGCAGTGCAGAAGGCCAGGTGCATCCCAGGCTGCATCAAAAGAAATGTGACCAGCAGATTGAGAGAGCTGATTCTGCCACCGTGCTCTGCCCTGGTTAGACCTCACCTGGAGTCCTGCAGCCAGCTCTGGAGCCTCCAACACAAGAAGGACCTGATGGAGCAGGTCCAGAGGAGGCACGGAAATGATCAGAGGGCTGGAGCACCTCTCTTACGAGGACAGGCTGAGACTGTTGGGGTTGTTCAGCCTGAGAGGAGAAGGCTTCAGCGGGGACCTTCCAATTCCTGAAAGGGGCCTATCAGAAGGCAGGGGAAGACTGTTCATGAGGGCAGGGAACAATAGGGGTCATGAATTTAAGCTGGAAAACAGTAGATTTAGGCTGGACACAAGTCAAAAGTTCTTTAATCTGAGGGTGGTGGATCATTGGAACAGGCTGCCTAGAGAGGTGGTGGAGACTCCAACCTTGGAGACATTCAAGGTCAGGCTGGATGGGGCTTTGGGCAATGTGGTCTCATGAATGATGGCCCTGCTTGTTGTAGGGGCTGGTTGGACTAGACCATTGGAGGTTCCTTTCAGCCAACACATCCTATAACAAGGTCTTTGGACTTTGACTCCCAATCCACCCCTTTTATTTGCAGAAATACCAAACAAGTAACAACGTTATGTAGAAACCATGTGTTGCCACTGTCTTCCCCCACTTCCCATTCTCTTGGTTTCCAGCAAAACAACGAAGGAGCTGATCAGCTAGACGTGTCTACAGCCACTCAGCGTTTCTCACAGCAAGCCTACTTCATCTCCAGTTTAGAATTCAAAGCTAATGGACAATTTTTGGATACAAAACATTACTGGAGACACTCTGTTGAATGTGTGTTTGTTGGCTGTTTTTGTTTGTGTGTTTTGCTCAGTAAAGACAACATAAAGACAATTATTACTTCACCATAGGCAAGCAACTCAAAGAGAGCAATCAAATGCACAGAGTGAAAGTCAATCAGCCCAGTAGGAATGGCAAGGGTGTTTGTGGCTGAAACATGATGGAACGATGAAGGTTGGAAGGGTGCTGATGGAACAGACCAAAGCACAAAGTTCTAAGCAGAGAGGAGAGCTGTACCTGTGTATTCCAGATGTGTACACACTTATCAAAGGAGCCACTGGCCAGGTACCTGCCATCAGGACTGAAAGCTACACTGTACACAGGTTCTTGATGTTTCGTCAGAGTATGAATACAAATTCCTCTGTCTACATCCCATAACCTAACAGTAGAATCAAAGGATGCACTGCCAAAGGGAAAAACAGATTAATTACATCTCAAGTTGACATATTTTTGTCACTAATACAAACAGAGTATGATAACAGTATCCCACACACTTCAAAACATTCTGTGAACCCACATACATGGAAAGGGGGGTGAACGAGCGCTTAGGAGGTCTTTAAAACCAGGATTTAACAGTACCTTGCTAACATAAGATTGGCATTTGGATTATTTGTTCCTGGTCCTGTAGGACTCCATTTGATAGTATAAATTTCTTTGTTGTGTGCTTGCAAATCATGGACACAACTGTCTTGTTTCATACTCCAGATCTAGGGTACAAATGGAAGAAAACACAAAGACATTTAGCACAGTATTGGACTAAACCACGTATTTATATCTGTCATCCTCTTCATTTGCAGCCCAACTGCTACCTTTTAGGCCACTCAAAACATTTGCTATGACCAGAGGGTTTCTAGAGCAATTACAAGTATTATTCCAGTACCTTCCATTATTTGAGTTAAGGTACCTGATGGGGTTAATGAGCAATAAAGTTGCTGTCTATAGAAATCAATCCGTAGGTGCAAACTACAAGCACCTTGAGAAGTGCAGGGATGAGAAGAGATGCTAGAAGGAGAAGAGCAGTATGTGTGTGTTCATGTCTGAACTGACAGATCCTGTTGTGGCCGCGGGATTGGACCAGGATGATCTATCAAGGTCCCTTCCAACCTAATGTCCTGTGATTGTGTTAAAATATCACAGTCCTCCTTGTCTAACAGACTGAGTAAAGTGAAGGGACAGAGAAATTGACTGTTTTCATACAAAGCCATAGATGTATGACTGCAAGGACCACCAGGGCATTTTCCTGGCTTACTAGCATTCACATTGCCAGGTGTTTGCTCAGTACCTCACGGTTCCTTTGGACTCCTGTTTGGTAACCTTCAAGGGACAACTGTATTCTCTTAAGGGTTTGCACTGCCAGTACAGACAGGACTGTGGAAGGCTCTACAGCTACCATATCAAGTTTTCCATTTAGGAAGAGGGCATCACCTCAATGCCTGTTTCAGTAGTGCTCTTAGCTCACCTTTTGTTACAAAACAGGAGCATGTTTAAGTCCAACTGTATTAAGATGCAATGGAGGTGTGTGAATGAACATTACTTTTCAGGACTGGAGTCTGAAGGGGAAAATGATTCTGTGCAGACCTAATTAAAACTGTATTTCCAGTTTAAATGGATGGGATCAAAATCTAGCTTCTCTTCCCAAAACTAGCATAGGTGAAAACAGTCCATTCTAGCTGCCCTAGAATGCACCAAGTTGGCACCATAAGACAGAAAAATCAGTAAATCACTAGGTATCTTCCATCTGCTTCAAAACCTGACTGTCACTCCTGCAGCCACTGTGAAGTGATCCACAAGTCACCAGTGATCTAGAGACAATCTACAAGCAGCTGGTGTTCAGTTTATCCAAAACAAAACGGTAGCGTTCTTTCCAGGCTGGACTGAATTCAAAATGGCAACCAGCAAGTTAATTGCCTGAACCTGAAACCAATGTCGTGTTCCTGGTTGTCACAGCAGCTCCAGCTGGAGTTCCAGACTGGAATTCATCACACACCTTACTTTTAGTTTCCTAAACATTAAATACCCAGCTTAAACTGGCCAGTTTGACTCCATCCATTGCCAGTGGGAATGACTGATGCTATCTGGGATGTACTCACCACACTCTGCAGAGGAAAGGATGAACTGCTCTTCTGCAGTGCTAGACACTCTGTTGACTAAAGATGTCTTGACATCTAGCTTTAGTAAAACTGGAGGATTAATGCTTAAATGCTTATATTTAGATAAAGTAATCTCCATTAAAGAGCCTGTCTGTGCATCAGCACAGGGTGGGGATATCCAGCTACTCATTCCCTGTCCTCTGATTAAATAAGGCTTAGCTACAATGGAAATAACTGTCCCAAGGGCTACCAGCAAGAGAGTGCTGTCAACACACACCACACACTCTGAAACACCATCAAATATAGTGCTACAACACCCAATAAATACGATGGGAGTAACAGGAACGTGCCTGTACCATGAAAACAGCTTCTCAGCCATGAAGAACCTCATTTGCTCTAGTGCTTGGTCAAACCCAGTGGTGTTTCTGATTGGATTTTGAGGGCACCTGCAGGTGTGAGTCACACTAGTATCTTCTGCATTCACAAGCTCTACTAGAAAGCATCTTGTGATGAACTATTTGGAGGAAGAGTGTAGATGCAGCTGAAAACTGTAGCATGACCCCTGATGAACTGGGAAAAACCCACAAGTACACACAGTCCCTTACTGAACAATATTCCAAAGATTTTAACTAGAAAGAAGGGGAAAATGGAAAGGAAGAAAACCAGGAAAGGAGCCTATTCCTGCAGGTGTCACACGACACACATTCCAACTCTTCCTTTGAACCAAAAGCAACCATCAAGCGTGACAGCTTAATGATTAATGACCTGATTCTGTAAACTGCTAAAAGCACCTAATAAATCACACTCCAAGTTTGCAGGGTGGCAGCCTGTAACAAGTTCTCTGGACCGAAGCTTGGCTCTGATTAAAGGATTTGCTAGAATTGCCTAATCTAGTTATATTAGAGGAGTGCAAACGCTAGACGACACAGCAAGTACAGCGCTGCTGCTGGACTGCCCGAGATAAATGAGCACTCCAGAGTCCTACAAAGACAAGAGCCAGTACCAGAGCTCCCATTACCTTTAGAGTCATATCATCAGAGCAGGATGCCAGAAGATTACCAGTTGGATCCCATTTGATTGCGTTTACTTCATTCTAAAATTGAACAGTGAGAGTAAGTTGGAGTCTTCAGTTCCATTATAAATGACAGCTTATAAAAGACAAAGTTGGACAGCAGTTATGAGCATTTGCATAATTGCCAGTACTTTAACATTTAATTTTCATTCCTAGCTTTGCCTTCAGTAACAGCAACTTTTTGCTACCTGTTCATCACATTTTCTCAGCCATGCTCCTGCACAACATCAACTGTGCACAGCGAAGGCTTAAAATTACCAGGTTTCTTCTTCTAGAGGTCACTTTGCTGTGGCAATGGAGGGAGAACTGACAGAATGACAGAGACTACAGTTACCACAGACCTTAACTGCCTGCGACAGGTATCCACTGCCTGTTGCTACAGACCAACCATTACAGAGCTGCTGCACACTGCACCCCCAGTCTCTCCATCAAAGCACCATGTAGCAACCCCCAATTTCCCAGTACTTACTGTGTGACCCTGGAACGTTTTGATGGGTCTATCTTGTCCCAGTTTACAGACGTGAATACACATGTCTGTACTGCAAGAGGCAAATGTGTTGTTACTCTGCCAGTCAACATCTAATGCTGGTGCTAAAAGGAAAAGAAAGATATTTAGAGCTATGGAGTGTATTCTGCAGGGGTTTCGTTTGCCAAGCTAGCAGGCACCACCTCAGAACAAGTGCCAACAGGAAGCGTTAACGCTGATCTCATGGCAGTTCTAAAGATAACCAAACATTACAAACAGTTAGAAATGTGGCCAAAACCAGTCACAGACAAAGAAATGAAACAAAACTTAGTAGAAGTCACTAGAAAATGGAATATATATGAAATGAAACTTATGTGGAAGGCAGTACAGCAGGACAACAAGCTGCAGTTCAATCACCCATAAATAACCTCAAGAGTCAGCACAAGGAACAGGTTCCCACAACTCAACATTTCTTCACGCATGAGCTCATCCCCACTAACAGTCCATGCTTGTGCTGGAAGATGGCAGCCAGTGAAAGGTAACGATTTATTCCCTCTCTTAATTCCAGCGTTACAAGGTGTGGTAACTTGAGGCTTAATCATGGGCGACATATTCCATTTGATCAAGCCAAGATATTTATGGCAGATAGCACAGAGGATTACTTGGAGTAAATCAAGAATTGATGTTTTTGATTGTTGTCATGCCACTGCAAACACAGTGTGAGCGGAATAAAAAGTGGAAATGAGACACATTTCTTAAAGGCCCTTCAACGACACGTTCGTCATCCTCTCTATTCTCTCTTCCAGCTGGTTCTGGCAGGCTCGCGCAGCACGCGGCCCACAAAGCAATTTGTCTGACCTCCCAGGAGGCTGCGCTCTCATCCTGGCTGGCCAGTGAACAGCCTTTCAGCCGGGTTGTGGCCAAACAAATTGGGGACAGCACAGCAGGCAGCACAGAACAATGGGGTGTGGGGCTGGGACTACTGTAGCAGGAAGGTGACAAATGCAGTCCGTAGCTGATAAACTCAAATCCTTCCTAGCCCACAAACTCAATTTGTTTGCCACTGTACTACAGAAAGTTGGTAATAACTGGAAGAACTAACTTTCATACAACTGCAATAAAGTAGTGAGTTATAAAATCAGAACTATTTTCTCTCTGGTTACACGGTCAAGAGTCACAAGGTGACAAATATGGGAGTCAGTATCCAAAGACTACTTCTGTAAAGATGCATCTGGAACTTTTGGTTGAGATTTCTATTTTACTTAACTCTTTTCAGAAGACAAGCCTGAACATCTGAGGACTTACCAGAATGAAAAGGAAACTGCTGCTTGGCTTCGCCTGTGTGGGCATCCCAAATAATTGTGGTCTGTATTAAACAGATAAACAAGCAATAAACAAACTTGTAAAACGTGATCATTTCTCCAGATTTAGCAGCATCCACACATATCTGACTACCTGGCCTCCTCCCCATTGCCCAAATCTGCTCCTCATTATCTGCTTCTAGAGTTTACCCAGTACTAGAGGAAATGGCAGTAGATGTACAGGCAACAGCAGAAAAACTGAGTAAGCTGCAATATCAGAAAGGTGCTTAACTACAGTGATTTGGGGTGTGGGGGGGAAAAAGGGGTCTGTGGGGTTTTGTTTTATAAACAAGAATTAAAATAGATTTATCGCCTTCGTCCTGTTTATACTCTTGTAATCCACTCAACACACTAATTTTAATTTCACATACTTGTATATTCAAATCGCAATTTCAAACACTCATTTGTCCCCAGGAGATCTTCATGTAAACAATTAGTCTCATACTCAAGACTCTGGAAGATCTGATTTAAGGGTGTAATTTTGAGTTATTCTCTGCCAATACTTCTGACACGCTTCTGACGAAAGAAACCTAAGGTGACCACATCAGTATTTTATAATCACTGTATTATTTGCCAATATCCCTGGCCTACCTCAATGATCAATGAGACTGTTGACACTCAATTCAATAGAGGCATGACATGACCACACCAATTATTTATGGAAAAGCAGCTGGGTCAATCTTTCTGGTAATGCTGAATATCCTTCAAAGTGTAATCTCAGTTGCTTTGCTCACGAAGTTTTATTGACTGAAACACAGGTGCTATCTCCTGCGAAACAGTTCTGCAAATTACAGCAGCACCTCTAGACAGATTTAAAACTGGCTTCAACGCTATCACAGCTGCCAAATCACACATCATCAGGGATTGGAAGGGACCTTGAAAGGTCATCCAGTCCAATCCCCCTGCCAGGGCAGGATCACCTAGACCAAGTCACACAGGAACCCATCCTGTCCATGCTTCCAGACATCTACTGTGCCTTCCTTTGTGCCACTACAAGCATTTATAAAGCTGGGCACTACAGCAGGTTAAGTGTGCGCAGGGAAAAATAACAGAGAGAGGAGTAAATCCACTACTTTACAGTGACACTAACAGCTTTATGTAGTGTAGCTCTGTGGTGTTACTGAGCTTGCAATTTGCCAGTCTCACCAAGAGAAAGCCTGTGTTTGCTTCTGCACAAAGAAAAGACTAAACTCTTCTAACTCTTTGATTAGTGTATTCTACTCTTTGAAGTGGTCTTAAGCCTATTCTTCATCACTGTGTGCCCTTCCTACCACTCACAGCATTTCTCACACTAACAAGAGCTTTGGATTTATATAGAGGTTTTACTTTTGTTTAGAGATGTGAATTACATACAAGTTTTACATTTGTTTAGAGATGTGAAATAAACCACAGCTAACCAACAAGATTCATGGCGTTGCACTGCTGGCACCTCCCCAGTCAGATATATTGACTTTGCTCACATTCCAGCTCTCCCCCCTAACCATTCCCAAGCTTGACTGATATCCGAATCAGCCTGAACCTACTCCTCCAGCACTACATTTTTCTTCTGAGGCTTTAGTGCTTCACTAAATTTTAGATGATTCAGTTTTATAAAGGTTTCCATTAAATGTACCTTGTGCTAACCTAACTGGGAAGAGATCCAGGGACACTGACATCTAATAAATTAAGATACAGTGATGAACTACTACAAAACACAAGGAGCCACAGCTAACACAATGGGTTCTTTGTAAGTACATAGTTACGTTCCCATGCCTTGAGTTTAACTTACTTACTCCTGATAGCTTTGCTATTACAGAATCACAGAACATTAGGGACTGGGAGGGAACCTGAAGGACCATCCAGTCCAATCCCCCTGCCAGGGCAGTTACTCTTACAATTAGATTATAACGGTGAAGGAAAGAATGTTAATTTTACCAGAGATTCTCTCACCTTGTCCACTCCTGCACTTAAAATGAAGTTTCCTTTCTTGTTCCATTTTAACGCAAATATAGGACCTTTATGTTGCCCTAAGGTGCTGGCAAGATTACCTGAAAATTTATATTGATATGAAGACATTAAAAAAAATAAAAGACTATGCTGTGAGCCACAAAACAGGGAAATGTACTGGAAAGCAAAAGTATTTCACTTACCATCCTTAGTCCATATCCTCGCAAAGCCATCGTAGGACCCAGTTGCTAGAAGTGTACCTTCACTCTGCCAGCAAAAAGGTCATTTTTTAATTTTTACTCTAGAACTCAAGGCTAAGGAGCACAAAGGAAAATGAGGTAGAACCCATCTGCATAAGGTTATGGCATTTACTCCGCTGACTACAACTTATTAACACAAACTCCTTGAAGTACAATACATGAAATGACAACACAACTCAAAACCAGCAGTGTTTCAGGAGCCACAGCAGAGGATGCTGTCACTTAAGGTTTCACTATGCAGAATAACAGGTACAATTCTCTTTGAGTATTCTGAGCTGTGCCACGTTCACTTACGTTCCAATCCAGCGATGTCACGTCTTTGTTGCTGGGTACATCCTGTCCTCCTTCTCGTATGCAGTGTCGAAGTACCAGCTGCGTGGAGCCGCTCGTGCTGTTTTCACTGAGGTTCCATATCCGTGCTGTTGAATCTCCAGATCTACAAAACAGTTAATGAGGCTATAACCCCTTCTCTCAGTTAATTCTATTTTAAAAAAAGGATTTCTTTTGAAACAGCAAAGGTTGTGGGATGTGATGCAGAGGGCCTTGGGGCAGGTACTGTTGTAACTTGTGGCCATCACCCTGGTGCCAACGAGCATGGACAGTATGTGCAGATGTGGTTAACACACGTACCCTGAGGCCAAAAGGTCACTAACGGGATTCCAGGCACAGATGAATACTTCAGATTCATGGCCACGCAGCACCACTGCCTTGTTGGGAGGGATTTCAACATCTCCATCTACTTCCATCATATCTGTGTGATTATCTGTATCAAGGGAAACAACAGGAGAGAGATGTGGACTTTCATATTTTTGGACAATACACTGTAACTACTGTATCGTTCATGTTCTTTTAATCACAGAACATTAGGGATTGGAAGGGACCTCAAAACATCATCTAGTCCCATCCCTCCACCACAACAGGGTCACCTGGATCAAGTCAGAGTGGAACATGTCCAGGCGGGTTTTAAACATCTCCAGAGAATGTGACTCCACAATCCCACTGGGCAGCCTCTCCCAGGGCTCTGTCACCCTCACTGGGAAGAAGTTCCTTCTCATATTGATGTGGAACCTCCTTCTGTTCCAGTTCACACTTATCGGCCTTTGTCTTGTCTTGACACTCAGAAGAGCATGGCTCCATCCTCCTGACACTTATCCTTCACGTATGTATAAACATTAATGAGATCACCCCTCAGTCTCCATTTCTCCAAGCTCAACAGACCCAGCTCCCTCAGCATTTCCTCAGCAGGGAGATGTCCCACTCCCTTCATCATGTTTGTGGCTCTGCACCAGACTCTTTCCAGTAGTTCTGTGTCCTTGTTGAACTGAGGAGCCCAGAACTAGACACAATATTGCAGATGCAGTCTCACTAGGGCAGAGTGGAGGGGGAGATGAATCTCTCTTGATCTGCTAGCCACCCCACTCCTGATCCACCACATGATGCCATTAGCCTGGTTGGCCACAAGGGCACTGAGCACCACAATGTATTCCTGACTGACTCGGATCACAATTCGACAAGGCTGTAACATCCCTTTATTCTTCCAGTTCCAATTCATAAAGCGCTATAAACAGATGGGGAGTTTCAAAACTGTGAGAAAGCTCTTCATAGCCCTTCTAAACCCAAGCATCCAAATGAATTTCATTTCAAAACTTTGAAATTGAGGCCAAAAGTTAATTTTTCGCTATGTTAAGAAAGAAATAAACGCTGCTATTAAAAGTACTGCCGGCTTTTCACGCAGAGCACCGCCAAGGACAATATGCTACCAGTCTATCTTCTGCTTTAAAAATACGTTCGTGACACATTCGTTTGCAAAAAAATCTCTCATTTCACCAGTTGCAGTCAAAAGGGGGTTGAAATCTACGTCTCAGACATTTCATTTACAAAACAGCTTTAATTAATATAATAACATTTGGTGAGAGAGTAAACTGATAACAGAGCTTTGCAACTGCACCGGCAATTACTGTGGAATTGGGGCAATACGGAGCCTTGTGCGCGGAGGTGATGTGGAGCCCATATTGTTCTGCACGACACACTGGGGGTAATTCAACTGACACAACAGTTTTCTTGGCAGCTCCCATCAATCATTTTCTATTATTGAAAATAAACTCACACTGAGCGTAAATGCAGAATATAAGAAGTGCTCAACACTTCACCTGTGCCCTATTTATTCACCATGCTTAAACAAACCGCTGTGTGAGTTAAAGGCTTCTGACACCGCTTGTACGTGTGAGAAAACAGGAAGGGCTGTTGGAACAGGCATCTTTTTAAGAGCGAGCACCACGTGAAACTCAATTTAGACACTCGACACCAGTACATTTGGTGTTCCAGCCAGTAGGGGTTGCTGGTCTATCACATTTAACAGTGGCTGGAATCTGAAGTTTACATGTGCTCTCTCCAGTTCCAAGTTAACAAGTAAATATTGTCTTGAGATTTTCAGATGAAAGCATCAACGCAGAGAGCTTATTTGTTTAAGCCAAATACTGTATTTCCAGTTTATTTATTAAATATCGTAATGAAATAAATTTGATGTGAGTATTCTATGTGTTTTCAGGTGCTTTCATAGTAAGAGGTGTAATTCCCCTCTCAAATGTCTAGTTCAGACTTCCAGAACAACACTTATAAATCACATTTTCATGCCTGACCCAAACTCAGGCACTCTACACTAATGTTTAAAACTCGCCTGGATGTGTTCCTGTGCGACTTGGTCTAGGGGATCCTGCTGTGTCAGGGGGGTTGGACTGGGTGATCTTTCGAGGTCCCTTCCAATCCCTAATGTTCTGTGATTCTGTGAACCCTGAGTGCAAGGTTTGTTGCTTTGACCAGCAGTGACAAAACTCACTTGTCTCACCAGTACCAACTACAATGGAACCAATGAACAAATCAAACCTGCATGCAGCTGTGTCAAATAATTCTCAACAGTCAAGCATGGAAATTGATACTGATACAGGAGACAAATGACACAGGATTTGTCTCTGCAACTGTGATGGTCTCAGCGTGACAAGGAAGTCTGTCCTGCAGAGACCTGGGGCTCGGAAGACCTGTAAAAACAGTCTGCAGCGGTCCACAAGCAATGCTGAGTTTTAACCAGCTGCAGACAGCAAGCTCCTCTCCTTATCCCTTGATCGGGGGTCACAGCTGAGGAGATGCAACACTTAAAAGAGTTGTTGCAGATTATTTCTTTCTCTTTATGCAAGAGATCTCAGACGGTCCTGCGAAAAGCCTTCAGATGATGGGACTGGAGCAGCACTAGAAGTGAGTCTGGTCAACAGAATACTGTGATGTGATGGATGCAGAAGTTTTTATCTCCTCCTCAAATTCCTAATATCAAACCAGGGATGGTCAAAGGTGAGACACCATCTCTTACAGTATCACCAGCGATGAAGGCAATCGCTGCAAGCTGAAGGGTTACTAGTCCCCTTTCCTCACACTTATCTCAGTGTCTGCTAGCTCATACGATGACAAATATATGACATTAACCTAGGTTAAAATCTAAGCTCCCTCCTGTCTCAACTTACTTGCTATAGTGTGTGCTCCGTTCTCTTCTCCGTTTGCAGTATTCTCTCCATTTTTCGCTGATCCCTGTTGGTTAGTTGCGGCCGCAGCTGCAGCAGCTGCTGCCTGCTGTTGTGCAAGTTTGTCTCTGTAGGCCTGTTGTCTCGTCTGTACCACATCAGGCATTACTGCATCTATCAGTGAGAGAGACTCTATCGGCCTACCATCAAACAAGGTACCATCCTGAATCACAGCAGAGGGAAACAAAAGAGACAAGACGACAGCAAGTACAAATTAGCATTACGGGCAAAACACTCCGCAGAAAACTCAAGCAAAAGTTCTGATTTAATAGCGTAAGACAGTTTACAAATGGTGCTGGAAGTGATACCTCATTGTTGTGGTTAAGAGTGGAATCTTAGCCTAAAGTTAAGTGACCACCATAAATATTCACTAAAAGGCACCGCAGGCCTCTGGCAGACCTTCTGGAATCAAAAATCATACGCTTCGACTTTGCTAAACCGTCTGCTAGAGCAAAACACTCTGTAAGCTATCTATGAATATGATTTCAGAGATGAGTGGCTGCAACCAAACCTAATGGTTTGTTTGAAGAGCTGCAAACACTGCCTGTTGGGTCACTGGCTTGTGAAGTTATTCTATCTTATTAGACTAATACTTTCCATAAACACATTATCTGGAGGGTTGACTAGTTTTCTTCCTTTTTTTAAACAGTGCTGGCATGCTTTCAAACAAGAAGGAAGAATTTTATCCTGAAATGGACAGGACCCAGTTAAAAATACCCTTATACATATGCTAGGGCTTTGTAAGGATCTATTTTTAGGAGTTAGAAGGATTCCTTGCAATAAATGCAGGGTCTCCTCCTTCTATTCCAATCATTTGCTTTATTTTTCTGAGACTTCCTAAGGGAAAGGATTTGCTTCACTGGGACTACGAAAGCTACACATAAACAACAGACATAAGGGAGAGCAGAAAAAAGAGCAGAATTAGTGAAGAAAATAGCTTCCTTCTGAGGCATACAAAGGCTGCTAACCTTCCAGGCGTAAAGGAGAATGGAAATTGAGGGCGAGTATCTGCAGCACCACGCAGGAAGGAGCTACACTGCTTTCTGTGCTGCTGGAATAACCGTGTCAACATCAAATTTAATAGATCCTGCTCAAGATGAACTAGCCAGCAAAGGCAAAAAAGCAAACTGGCATCTAACCTCATCCCTCCTGCCACAAACTGAAACCCTCCTCTATTTGGAACCCTTGTCTGTGGGCTATCTTCATTGTAATGACACAGGTGGGAGAGCTGTGTAGGGCTCTCCCACCTGCCTAGGTCTATGAAAAGAAAAGCTCAACAAAAATGAAGAGGGTACTAGTCTCAATGATTATCTTATTGCACTGTCTGGATTTACTACAACATTACATTAGGGTAAAAACTCTACAGACAACGGACCTTTAAGCAATGAGCCAGAACACCATGCCTGGTGTTGTGTGGCTGCACTGGGCAGAACCCCTACCCAGTTATGTCACTCCACTCTGGTTCCACCACTGGACTCATGGTGAACACCAGCAGTAAGGAATCTGAAGTAAAAGTAAATAAGTAGGATACAAGAAAGTTAAGGAAAAATACTAACATTCAAACTTACTGCAAGCAAGGACATAACGCTCCTGCAGGCAACGCCTCCTTACCTCATTAATACTGACTTCTGCCTCTACATACTGCAGACCTTTCTGGATGATGGAAATCAAAGCAGCTGGTGGCACCAGAGCACCATTTATATTAGACTGGCTGATATGGCTCTCTATACCAAAGGTAAATGCTGAATGGGAAAACCCTAAAGACAAGGCAAAGACATCAGAATTGATTTATAGGCAGACAACGCTACCCGCCGTACCACTGCAGGATCTTCTGTTTACAAACACAAGCAAATTACACAAAGCTATAGAGCGCTTCTCAACTCCAAAAAACACCCCTCATCAAAACACTTCTGTTGTTTCCCTCCTGTGCTTCTACTTTAAATACATAAAAAGAGAAAAATCAAGCTTATATATCAACACAGCAATTATTAATTATGGCATCACTGGCAAAACAATGGTGCATGAGCAAATAAAATACACAATATACCACTTACAACAGCATTCACGTTTACTTACACATCCTCAAGCTAGACCTGCACGTCGTATCTCACAAAACAGTATCTCCAAGACACACTTGTTAGTTTTACTCACTGATTTGTTACCCAGGGAAGTGAAATGGGTCTGCAAAGAACTTGCTTCAAGGTCACAATCAGGTGTTTTGGCTCTGAAGTGACAAGTAGACTACGGGCCACCACTGGCAAATTTATCTGATCACCCTGAAAAGGTAAATTTCAACCTACAGGAAAATGGCTTGCTCAGCAAATTCACCTGTCATGGAGGTTTTTTGTTGAGCTGTTCTTTTTGGTCAGGTCACTAAGATGCTGCCTGACAGCTTTCAAGTGAAGGGTTTTTTTTAAGATGTTCTACTCAAATGAAGCAATTTTCTACGTTTGGCTTCTGTGACAAAAACCACCTGCAACTGGAGTAAGAACATGTAGTAATTTTTGGTAAATTCAGGTGGAAAAATGTGTTTCTGCTTTTTTCTGACAAACAGAAACTGAACAACTCTGTCATCGACCGCTGCTCGTCACTTCTGGTGCTTTTTTACCTCAATCTGTTAGGTCCATGAACGGTGAACATGCTTAGTGAATATGGGACGGACTATAGATGTCTACCTGGACTTCAGGAAAGCCTTTGACACCATTTCCCACAGCATTACCCTGGAGAAATGTGCTGCTGGGAGGAGTGGACTCTTTGCTGGAAAAAAGACCGGCTGGATGATCAGGATCAGGTAGATAATGGAGTTAAATCCAGTTGATGGCCATCACAGGGTTCTCCAGGGTTCAGTATTACTCCTTAATGTCTTTATCAATGATCTGAACAAGGGAGCAAATGCACCCTCAGTAAGTTTGCAGAAGATACTGAGGTGCTGGAGTATGTCCAAAGAAGGGCAACACAGCTGGTGAAGGCTCTAGAGTGTAAGTCCTATGAGGAGCAAGCAGCTGAGGGAACTGGGGTTGCTTAGCCTGGAGAAATGGAGGCTCAGGGAAGACCTTTTCATTCTCTACAGCTCCCTGAAAGGAGATTGGAGTCAGGTGAGGTTTGTCTGTTCTCTTAAGCAACAAGTGATAGGATAAAATAAAATAGCCTCCAGTTGAGGCAGGTTTGTATTTGGGTATCAGGAAAAATTTCTTCAAGGAAAAATGTTATCAAACCCTGGAACCAACTGTTCAGAGAAGTGGTGGAATCACTCTTGGAGGTGTTTAAAAGAAGTATAGATGTCATGCTGAAGGACATGGTTGAGTGGTGGTCTTGGCAGCGCTGGGTTAATGGTTGGACTTGATCTTAAATGGTTGGATCTTGATCTTCCAACCAAGATGATTCTGTGACAAGCAGTGGGCAGATGTTGCATCAGTCAAATGCTTTTTAGAGAAGCCTGAAGCTACCCATCTGCAATCGCTAAACAAAACTAAGAATCAGTAGGTCTTGAAACAGCCAGGTAACATTCAAGCTGACCCCCTTCAGTGTTACCTTAAGATTGGAGTTAATTTTTGCTTTAATATGGTGTATTACAAAGACCATATTCCTTCCTGTCAGCTTACACTCATCACTTGTTCATTTACCAGGGCGTGTCCTGATTCCAGTCAAATCTACCTGTTCTAAATGTAGGCTGCTTGAAGCAATCAGTATCAGAGCTGTGAGTAAAACATGATGTTGTCTCTTCTGTAGCTTCAAGAATAACCACCACCACCGCCACCAAACTCCGTGCAGCCATATGGCTGCATCCAGAAACCTAAACGTGCAACGCAAACTCCAACTGCTGCTCTGAGTGGGTTTGGGAAGTTTTAAAACCAAGCTGTCCCAGGGAACACCACGGCATTCTGGTTTGTATTTTACAGGCACGGTCAGCTTGGGGGAATACAACAGGAAAAACGTTTTGTTTCAAGTCTGACAACACTGCACTGCCTTTTGCTCCTACTCCTAAAGAGCAGGAGGCTTTGGCTAGCGTGACAGTGAAGAACAAAATCCTCCAAGAAAATGCCCTGCAGGGAGGCAGGCTTTTGAAAACCTGAGTGTTATTCCTGTAAAAAAATCTGTTCGTCTGTATTTAGATTCAAGTTGTACCAGTCTCAGTTGCCACTTCTTCCTTTGAAATTCAGCACAGAATCACAGAAACATTCAGGTTGGAAAAGACCCTTGGGATCATCGAGTCCAACCAACGTCTGCCCTCCCACAGTCACATTCAGGCAAATTCAGGCCATGCAAGACCAGCTCGCAGAAGCACCGTCACTCCAAGACAGAACAGGGGAAAAAACAGTATTGTGGTGGTCATCCTGTTTGCTTCTTCAGGCAGCCCCAAAGACAATGGTGCAGTGCTGTTGTCACCCTGTAGATAAGCCATCTCCAGGAACACGCATCTTCAGCAAAGGAGCGAGTCCTCAGTTGGTTGACTGCCATCTGAAGACTCCAAATGACTAAATCTGGTTAAGTTACAGAAGGTAACTTGGCAGAAACTCATTCTCTTGTTGAGAAGAAACACCAAGAAGCAGTTCAGACAGAAGCACATGCCTACTGGTGAGATAATCAAATGAGCCTGCGTTTGCTAAAGCCAGTTGCAGGTGAAAACCAAGTCAATGATGCATTATTTAGCAATCAGAATTGTAAAAACTCACCTGACTCTTGCAAGTATCTATATACCAGGAAGTTAACCTCATCACTGCTTATACTCATCTTTATTCCCAGTTAAACCATGAGGTCACAACAGAGGACACAGCCCTGAAAATAAAAAAAACACAGTAGGTCAATTAAGTATTTTTAGTGCCTAATACATATTTCTCAACAAATGCTGTAGTTATGAAGGAAGCAGCTCCCTGGCAGCACAGACAATGCTTTTATTTTATAATGCAAATAAGTCTAGTGGAGTCATTAAAAAGTCATTTGTTTCACCACAACATAAAGGTCAGTAAATTAAATATTGAAGGGCTACATTCTCAAATGATGTAAATTGGTATGGACTGGGGAACTCTGCTGCCTAGTGCTAGGAACAGAAAGGCCTGGCTTCACAGGTTTTGAACAAAATAATCAAGATGATAGGATCATAGGATGTTAGGGGTTGGAAGGGACCCAAGAGATCATCGAGTCCAACCCCCCTGCCGCAGCAGGACAAGATAGTTGTATATAGTCAACATCACTGCTACGGGAGGCATCTTTCAAACTGCAGACTTCCTTCCACCTGGCCAACAAGGGACCAAGAACTTGGTTTCACAGAAGCACAGATCATTAGGGATTGGAAGGGACCTCAAAAGATCATCTAGTCCAATCCCACCAGGAGGACCACCTAGACCAAGCTGCACAGGGATATCCCCAAGCTGGTTTCACACTGGTATCCCAGCAAGATCTCACTGTTAATTTCTAATCTACTTCAATTATCAGGTAGCACTGCCCTAGCAAAAAGAAACAATACGTGTGACAACACTGTCTGCTCTATGAAAGCCCAGCTATTTCCACCAAGAATTAAAAATCATCTCAGCCATAAACTTACTCTGAAAAAATAGTCTTGAAATCAGAGACAAACTTTAAACAGAACAGTTCAAGAAATATTTCTCTAGGAATTCAATCGATGCTTTAAAAATATTGATGGACACGTTCCTGTGTGACTTGATCTAGGTGATCCTGCTGGGGGGGGGGGGGGGAATGGAATGGACTAGATGATCTTTCAAGGTCCCTTCCAATCCCTAACGTTCTGTGATTTTATTTTGTATTTATTTATCCACTTATTAATTTTTTATTTATTTATTACTTGGGGGGTTCATTTATTTATTTTTATTTATTACCTTTGATTTTATCACTAGTAAATATTTAGCCAGACAAATAATGTATCCAACGACACACATGTAAAATGTTTGAGGATAAATTTAGGAAGTATGAAGTAACAAGAGTCTTTAAAGCATGAAGAAAAAAAAGAGTACAGTATTTTTTTCTAACTGCAAGCTTCACTTTTAAGAGACTGTCATGTCTTCTGAATGTCTGAAGAGCCTGATCTTTCTGTGATATTGAGTAAACAAGGATAAACATCAGCTTCCAAACAAGGTCCTTCTCCTGTTCCCTCTACCCATCCAGCACCTTTCGTCACCAGACATCCAGCATATTTACCCAGCTGCTCATCACCATCACTTCCTTCTCTGGAACTGGTATCCGAGAAGCTAAGAGACTTTCCTACCATCACTTGACCAAGTTTGTCCTGACAAAAAGCTTGTCTGACATTAAAAAACCCACAGAGTTTCTTGCACTGTTGAAAATCACAAGTTCTTGCTATGTTGTTGGATGGTCAGGCCGCTCACAGCTGGTGGAAGCAGCGAAGGCAGCAGCAAGCAACAACTACAAGGTTGCTATCGGCGCTAGAAGGCCACCACGCGTGTTCTTTCTAGGCATCTTGCTCACCCAAGATTTGCCAAGGACACAAGAGACAATGCCCACGCTCCCTTTCTTATCAGCTAACTTCTGAATTTTACCAGCCATGTGCTGCCAAACCTGACAGTGAGAAAAGTTCACCAACACGTGGTTTTCATACAAGCCCCAGGATGTTGGGGATGAAAGACCCAATTAAACTCCTCAAGAAGAGAAGAGGCTGCAGGATGAAATCTTGGACATCAAATCACAGATCATTAGGGACTGGAAGGGACCTTGAAAGATCATCTAGTCCCATTCCTCCCGTCACAGCAGAATCACCTAGATCAAGATGCAAGGGACATGGCCTGGCAGGTTTTAGACATCTCCAGAGAAGGAGACTCCACGACCCCCATGGGTAGCCTGTTTCAGTGCTCCATCACCTTCACTATGAAGAAGTTCCTTCTCATACTTATGTGGAACCTCCCATGTTCCAGCTTACACCCACTGCCCCTTAGCCTATCACTAGATGACGCTGAGAAGACCCTGACTCCATCCTCCTAACAATGGAGTGGGGTCAGTGTCTGAAACCACACCTGAACCTTGGCAAGTCAATAAGCACATGGACATCCCCAATCCCACCCCAGCTGCACAGTCACCAGGCTAACAGCTCAGGGCACAAGGGAGGACACTGTGCACTGCCTGCTCCGCTTGGAGCGGGCACAGAAAAAAATGACACTATCCACGAGCTGCACAGGGAGGACTCGGCCCCACCTCGGGCCAGTGGGACCTGAGTGGCCGAGCTAGGGTTATCCTACATAGGGATGTCCAGGGAGCTGGACATGATGCTGGATGCACCTCCAGAATCCCAGGTCTTGTGCCTACGGAGCAGCTTCAGCACCCCATGCTGCACTGAAGGACCACTCATTTTTAAAGGAAAAAACAATCGCTCCAGCACAATAACTTCTACCACCAGTTGTAAAGAAAGGTGCACTGGCACTTCCCCTGTCCCACCCACCCCGAGTCGTGCCTGATGTACACGATACTCCTGCCAAATTACAACTTGAGATACCATTTACCGAGCCGTGTGTGCACTGAATGTCACTTCTAGCCGCTTCACGCATTAGTAACCAATCCTGCCGTGTGCGGGACCAGGCACTAATTTCATTCAGCTCTGCTTTGCTGTCAGACCTGGCGTAAATCAGCTTTATTTAAGACTGCTCTGCAGGAAGAGGAGCAATATCCTCCTTCAGAAAAAGGAGGTAATTAAATTGAAAGACTCCTAAAAGAAGCCTTTCTACGTTACCCGCACACACAAATGGCAGTTATTTGTTTCAGAGGTCTGCTACAGACTTTTAAAATCTTGCTGCATCATCCAAAACAGACAGATCAAAACACAGGAATCAGATCAAAGTGCTACTTGCTGCACAGACCTGCATTATTAATGCAGAGAGGGCTCCCCACTCCAAGTGCGACTGTGGAGATGCCACCTAAATCCGCCTGTTGTGAAGGTGGAGAGGCTAAAGAAAAAAGCTGATGTTTTGCTTGCCTGTCAGAAGTGTTATCCGCCCTGCCTGAGTCACACAGGTACCGCTTCTCCCAGGCTGGCGCCGAGTGTTCTCCAAGAGATGCTGTGGCGAGGCCAGAGCCCTGCCCGGCTCTCGGGAGGTGGCACTGCAGCACCAGCTTTGGTACCACAGCAACCACAAACGCACAGATGTCCTCAGTAAACACACTGCTGCCTGGTGAGGACGTGAAACTGAGCAGGGGGCAAAAGGTTCCTGTTTTTTTACCAAGATGTTGCTTTATCCTCATTTTTTTGTCTTTTTCTTGTGTTTTTTGAAATCTTCTGAACACTTGTTTCTGAATTTAACCCTGCCCCAGGCTCAGCCAGTGCCTGGAGATACCCTTATCACCCACCAAGGGTAGCAAGGAAGAACAACCACCACCAAACCACCTTCCTTCTCATCTCATAACTGAGCTATTGCATTAACAAAATACAGCAAAACTACAGATAGGAGGGGATTTGATGACTGTTTCCCTTCAGTAAATTTTTAATTGATAGCAGGCCTCATGCCAGCTGCTAGGCTTATGCTGACTACCATGAAGCTAAGGGCAAGGGCACCCATCCCCCAGCCAAGGGCCCAGCTCCGCACCACGGCCACCTCCAGCCCCAGGAGCAGACTTTGCCCTTTGGTAGAGCTGAAGCAGCAGCTCAGAGCTGCGTGAACACCACTGCACATGACGGGGAAGCTGCTGCTGTTTCCAGCCTTAGGAACTGTTGTCCTCTCGCTCCTCACCCACAGCTTCCTGGAAAGGAACCAGCAGGAACGACCTGAGAAAAGGAGCAGAGAGGTGGGACGGAGGGGACCCACTGACCCCAAAGCCACCAACCACATTGCTCAACCAGGCCCCCTCACTTCATGCTGAGGTTGCAACTTTGCAAGGATGTTTGACAAAGGAAAACAGTAACATAAAAGAAAATAAACCCACTGAACTACCAGCCACGTGAACTTCACTCTCCCTACTGCACTACCTCGTCCTGAGGGAGGTGACAGAAGATTTCTCAAGAGTGGCGTCATGACAATGGAAAAGAAAACATTACTAGATGAGACTGAAAATAAGTAAATTAGAGGGGAAAGAATTATCCTGACGGATGTGCCCAGGCATGTGCACAGAGCCCTGCAAACTCCCAACACATCTACTAAATCCACTACTTCCATGCAGGAAAAAAATCAACTCCTTACTCTGGGCACTGCACAGATATTGTCATCGCTGTTTATTTCAGATACAGCAATTAAACAACTAAAAAGACACAGAAAAATGAGCCACCCCCTTCAAAAAATAGAAATGACACATCATTCCTACCAGTTCTAACTCTGTCCTCATTTGCAAAGGGCTCATTAAAAATACCTCAAGATACCTGCACCTGTAAATCCCAAACCCATTTTGAAAAAATAATGAAACCCCTGAGGCCCTTTTTCTGGCCCTTATAAAAATTCCAAGTGTTCCCCAAAACGTTCTGTGGATTTACAGGAAGCATGGGAAAGCTCGATGCACCCACACTGCTTGTTCCAGCTCCAAATGTGCTTTAAAGGAAACCTTTCCACCTTGCCCCTACTTTTGATTTGCACCTTGGAGTTATCATAGTGCTTGTGAAGGAGATTCCTTATTGGTGAAACTAGGGTTAAATAAAAACAATAAATAATCTAAAAAGAGAAAGGGTGCTCAACAAACTATTACCAAACATGACTGCTGGAAGAGAGTCCAGTGCAGAGCCATGAAGATGATGGAGTAGAACACCTCCCTTATGAGGAAAAGCTGAGGGAGCTAGGTCTCTTCAGCTTGGAGAAACAGAGACTGAGGGGTGACCTCATTAACGTTGATAAATATGTGAAGGGTGGGTGTCAGGACACCAAGATCTGCTCGGTGGCGTCTAATGGTAGGACAAGGGGCAGTGGGTTTAAGCTGGAACATAGGAGGGTCTACATCAATATGAATAGGAACTTCTTCATGGTGAACGTGATGAAGCAGTGGAAAGGGCTGCCCAGGGGGATTGTGGAGTCTCCTTTTCTGGAGACATCTAAAACCCACTTGTATACGTTCCTGTGCGACTGGATCTAGGTGATCCTGCTGTGGTGGGGGAATTGGACTAGATGATCTTTCAAGGTCCCTTCCAGTCCCTAACGTCTTGTGATTCTGTGATGACCAAACTGCCATTATGCTTCTGGTCCCTGGGCACCAGGATGGATATATTTACTGCTCAAAACAGAGTCCATTTCAGCACAACTCAGCCTTTTAACCCACACATGTTCCTGAGTTGCTCAGCAATGCCACAGTGCAAACAAAAAAGAAGGAACCCATCACCCCATCTTCCCTCGACCATCTACAACTACTGAGTCATGGGTGCCGGTTACTGTAGAGAGAATGAGCCTCTGGTTTATAACATCGCTGTTCAATCAGCGTGAGGATATCCAGGGTACTTTTTAATGTTATTAGAGAAAGTCCCTGAACTCCTAAAGTTTATCACGCATAAAACATAAAAGTCAACTGACTACGGCCTTGGTATCTGCTCAAGAACTCGATGTGCCGCAGGTCACGAACAGACAAGACGCACGACTGTGCTTTTCAACAAATTAACCCTCCACTTTATAACTCCGCGTCAGAAATCACACGGAGTCATTCGGAAAGTTCTCTTTTCAAAGGAAATCGGGGTTCTTAAACCCGCCTGGATATGTTCCTGTGCCACTGGATCTAGGTGATCTTGCTGTGGTGGGGGGATTGGACTAGACGATCTTTTGAGGTCCCTTCCAATCCCTAATCATCTGTGATCCTTGTCCCAGAGCCATCATACCAACTCCAATTTAGCTTCTGCACAGCAAAACTGTTAACACAAAGACTGTAACAGAGACACACTTGCACATGGGGTGTCTCATGTGGGATTCTCCACACTCTGAGGTCCAGTCACACACTTTACTACTTGGAGTAAAACCCACTACAACAAGATCAAGTTGCACCACCCTGCACAGCAGATCTGCAGGCTGATGGGTGCCTCACAGTACGACCTGACTGCATTGCTGACAAATCATGATTATGCTCTCCACACTTACACCAGCTCTGTCTCTGCGCTCTTCTTCCTGCCAAGTGCCAGAGAACAGCTGCTGCCTGATACGGCTCCTGACCTAATACCGGGTTTGTTGGTTTTTTTGAGAACAAACCTGAACTGGCAGAGCAAGTTTACACATCAGATCAGCGCTCTGTGTCTCTTAATTAGTTTTATAATTTACAGTGGACTCACAGAACATTAGGGATTGGAAGGGACCTCGAAAGATCGTCTAGTCCGATCCCCCACCACAGCAGGATCACCCAGATCAAGTCACACAGGAACATATCCAGGTGGGTTTTAAACATCTCCAGAGAAGGACACTCCACAATCCCATTGGGCAGCCCCTTCTCAGTGCTCTGTCACCCTCACCATGAAGAAGTTCCTTCTCATATTTATGTCAAACCTCTTCTGTTCCAGCTCACGCCTGCTGCCCCTTGTCCTATCACTGGAGGCCACTGAGCAGAGCCTGGCTCCATCCTCCCAACATCTGCCCTTCACATATTTGTAAACATCAATACGGTCACCCCTCAGTCTTCTTTTACTTGAAGCTGAAGAAGACCCAGCTCCCTCAGCCTTTCCTTATTATGGAGATGCTCTACTCCATCATCTCTGTGGCTCTGCGCTGGACTTTCTGCAGTGCTTGTGTCCTTCTTGAGCTGAGGGGCCCAGAATTGGACACAATGTTCACTACAGTTAAATTTACTGTATCATCAAGCAACAGCCTCAACAAGTAACCTCTCTTCAGTTTAGGTGAGCTTCCAGAGAGCCCAACTACAAAGGGTACCAGGAAAACCTGGCAGGCTTCTGTGAAGAATGATTCCCCAAAACATATCAACTATGACATGTTACAGGGAACACCTAATGCTCTGCGTAGCTCCTCATGTTCAGATATAAACAGACTGGTACATTTACCTATGGAAAACACAAGTCTGGCTACAGAAACAATCTCCTATAACAGAAATGTTGTCACTAATCCTTTTGTATTTTCCTTTTTCCTAAGAGATCCAGACAAACATTTTGCCAGTGTGTACGCACAGACAGCAACCTCATTTTACTGTAATTGCTGCCTAAGAATCTTCCTTTTTTGTTTTTAATGTCCATGACCCACAAAAGAGTAAATTATAGGACCTGGGAATATAGGGGGGTTTTTATAATTTGATCCAAAAATGTGATGGTGGAAACAAATAATTTTAAATAGTTCATTGCAGTTTTGGCTCAAATCTGTTTTTACATCTCTTTAAAATAAAAATGAAGTCCTGTGTGCGATACACAATTCTTCTTCATTACACTGGGAGCCACTCAGCCTACCAAATCGACCCAATTGCTGTGATGGTGGCTCAGGAGACAGACGACACCCCATAGTCCAGGGAAGTGCTGACACACTGAACTCCACCAACTGTATCCAGGTCGATTAAGACAGCGAGCAAGACACCGGTTCCACCAAGGCTGCTTTGATTTATCGACTCGGAGGTCCTGACGAAAGCAAAAAGGGTGCTATTTAAATCCAACCATTCACACCAGGCAAACTTCTGGATTCATGAAGTTTCAGCAGGACTTCATTCAGATACAGATTCCCAAACCCACAGTGAGTAGTTTATGAAACTAAAGTTCTAATTCAGGGCTCCATAAACCACTGGTGCTGGGAGCTGCTGTTCTACCACGGGACGACGGGTGTGAGCTGGAACAAAGGAGGTGCCATATAAACATGAGAAGGAACTTTTTCATGGTGATGGTGACAGAGCACTGGAAGGGGCTGCCCAGGGAGCTTGTGCAGTCTCCTCTGGAGACATTTAAAACCCACCTGACCATGTTACTGTGTGTCTTGATCTAGGTGATCCTGCTGTGGTGGGCAGACTGGACTAGATGATCTTCTGAGGTCCTTTCCAATCCCTTCCCCTTGACACAGTTGAATGAAACTGTGTCATGAAACTGAATTCAATGAAACTAAATCCCAGGAACCCTAACACAGAGCCTTTAGAAACAGTCTACAAAGGGAGCCTCAAAATACACTAGGGGTCCCTATGTGACAAGCATGCCATGTGAGGCCACTGTTGTAGATCCTTCTGCCTAAGAATTTATCAGGCTGCATTTTCAATCAAAATGAACATTTTTCCCGTACTTCAAAGAGATGAAAGAAAAAGTTGAGTTTTCCTGAAGAGAACCAACTAATTGCTCTAGACACTACTTGCTCTTTCACATCTTTGTTTGAGAGACGGCGATGAGGTCGTATTGGGCACAAGACAAACGATCCTTTATTGAAGTTCTCCTGCTATCTGACAATCTGCAATTAGAAATTCTTTCTAACCTCAGAATCAGAAATAATTACCTAACCTTTCTAACCGGAATTTAAAGGTAAACGGGTTTGAAATTAAACGTGTTAAGTTCTGTTGTTATAGATTTCAAAATGAAAGTTATCTCACTTCCCGCATTTTTACCTGTGTCTCTATTTATTTAAATGTGCCCTTTTCTTAAAGATTCAATAAATGAGAGCTTACATAAAAAATTATCTGCAGTTCTACCTAATGAACCTTTTGATATTTCATCAGGAGGATGGAGCCAGGCTCTACCTAATGATAGAACAAGGGGCAATGGGTGTGAGGTGGAACATAGGAGGTTCTACATCAATATGAGAAGGAACTTCTTCCCAGTGAGGGAGCACTGGAAGGGGCTGCCCAGGGAGGTTGTGGAGTCTCCTTCACTGGAGACGTTTAAGACCCACCTGGATGTGTTCCTGTGTGACTTGATCTAGGTGCTCCTGCTGTGGCGGGGGGATTGGACTGGATGATCTTTCAAAGTCCCTTCCAATCCCTAATGTTCTGATTCTCACGTTGATCTTTCAACTCTGCCACTGTTTTAATGTCAAGAACACGGCTTCATTTCCAAACACTAAAAATAAATAAATAAATAAGTGTAATAAAATCCTTTCTCCTTCCCCCATTTGAATGGTTTTCCTTAGCTCAGGCAATAAATATTTGTATTATGTACTTTAGCTTCAGTGACCTAATTCATGGCAACGGGTTTTGCCTCTCTGTGCCAATTTGAGAGCACGCTGCACACAACATAACAAAGCCAGGCAGGAATTTTCTGAAGAAGAATTACCACCCTGAAACAGAAGGGGAAAAAACCCCACAACAAAAAACCCACCAAACCCACGCAAAACCTTGGCTAAAAATAACGGTTACTGTCTACTTATCTGAGTACTCAGTCCCCAGAAACGCCAAGCACAGTCCTGAGTACTATTACAAAATAAGCTGCAGAAGCAGCCTATTTGTTGGGTTTGCCTAGAGCAAAGTAGTATTTAATTACTGAACTATGAATCTCCTCCCCAAAGTCATATGCTGCCTGACCCAGGAGGCTGGGATTCCGGATGTTACAGCAGAGAGACAAGTGACAGGGTATTCAGTATCGGATTTCCAGGGCTATGGCTACTCAGCTGCAAACATCTATGTTTCTGGAGTTAAAAATACACATCCCTGGACAGCTATAGGACCTCTTGCAGTGAATCTTGGCAGCCATGTTTTATAAATCCCTCAACTGGCTAAAGAAAAGGGGATATTTTCTGGCACTGATGCTTTCTTCGATGCTCTGGAAGTTCTTAACCTCTTGCTTCTCTTGTTAGAGTTGAATATGGGAAGAAACAATGTGTTTGGGGGTGATTGTCCTCCTTATTTCCTGCACCAGGACAGCAAAAGGGGACTGTATATTAGTATTTTAAAACCTTTTCAGCTGTCTGGGGAATAATGAAAATGGAGTTCTCCTTGATAACAACCACCTGGTGAAGTGGAGGTAGTGCTGGCACATCTTTTTTTTCAGGAGGAAATACATTATCCCTTCAAAACTCAAAATTCAAACTCAGAACTTGCATCCACATGACAGTAAAACCACCACCAGAAATCTCAGCCTTGATCACGACTACCTCATGAAAGACATCTCTCCCCAGTTCCCTGCAAGATCCCTATGATCTCATCTGAAGGTGGCCATGGAGAAGGGCTTTTACTCATAGAGCTCAAGTGCATGGATGCAGGCAAACCAGGACTAAATGAAAATTGTCAGAAATAGAGTTAAATCACCGCCCTCTTTCAACGTTTCAGTATGTTCTGGAGCACATGAGGAAATATAACCAAACACTATAAACTACTTCTTGATCAAACACCTAGTCCAGCCCAAAAGCGTTTTTGGAAAGGAAGAACCTGTGGCTTAACAGGATGATCTTCAGGGTTAAGACTGTCCCACAGGACACAAAAGTTGGGCAGTCACCTATGGCAGCAAATCTGGAGATGAGGTATCTGTAAGGCGGACATGAAACAGCTTCTGATTGATGACCACATTCAGCAACTCTACCTGTGGAAGCAGTGATTAGGTTTGGCAAGCACTGATTACGTTGCAGGATGACCTCCCAAGTTCCCCTTCTAGGCTCTGTATGCTAAATACATCTAACTGGAATGAAAAGTACCTGACAAACACTTGTCATTACTTCAAAAAGAGACATGTGTCTCCCAAAAACAACCATTTCCTTACTGGAGGGGCCGTCAGGTGAACAGCACTAACATCAAGCAAGCTGCAGAGCTTCCATTCTCCGGTCATTAGAAGGATGTGCCTTTAGACACAGTTACAATCCTTCAAGAATATTTAATTTAAACAAATTAAGACTTGTGCTATCAAACTTCCAGCCCCTGTCTCAAGAAGGCTTTGTTAAATTGCTAAATGGCTTTTACTAAGTGCTGACATCATGACCTGCTAATGTCCTCTGGATCTTGACATGGAATAGCAGTAGGTTGCTGCAATCAAGGACAAGAAATGCAGCAAGCATTACCTCTGTGTTGTTTTAAATTCTTGTGCAACACACTCCTTCAACATTCACCCCATTCTACGGATGCAGCTTCATGACTGCTCATCTCCTGTGCTGTGTCAAAGCTTCAGCAAAAAACTAATTATAGATGAATGTGGAAACACCCAATAATTCTCAGAGGAAAAGACTGGTTGAGAAGAGCTCTTGAATTCATCAAAAAGAACTCCATCAAGTAGTCAGACTAAGGCAGGGAAAGGGTAACATCCAAAAAACATCTTCTACTTTAAACTACCTGAAAGGATGTTGGGAAGAGGCTGGTGCTGGTCTCTTCTCACAAGCAGTTAGAACAAGAGGGAATGGGTTCAAGCTACAACAGGGGAGAGATAGACTTGACATCAGGAAAGATGTTTTCACAGAAAGAGTGGTGAGACACTGGAACAGGCTGCCCAGGGAGGAAGCTGAGTCACCATTCCTGGATGTGTTTAAAGCTCATTTAGATGTGGTGTTGATGGATCTGGTTTAAGGGTGAACTTTGTAGAGCAGGGTTGATGGTCGCACTTGATGGATCCCAAGGGTCTTTTCCAACCAGAGTGGTTCTGTGATTCTCCTGGCAGCATTAAAAATAAGCACAAGTGCTATGGTTCAAGAGTTGTGATCAAGAACGTGTAGAAATTAAACAGTTAAATGGCGTTAAAGATCTCCATGCTGTGCTAAGTTTCTGCTCTCAGCTGATTTATTCTGATTTTCCCTGCTGGAAAACCCACTGAATAACACAGCCTGTAAGTCTGATAAGAACATTCCATTTTTCCAATACGTTGTTCCTGATGTTCCCACAATAGATCATTCAGGGCTCTAAGGGACTGTGTCAATTGCATTGAATGATGTGGTCTCCTGCTGGTACATAAATGCAAAGGCAAAGCTGAGGGGGTTTATTTTCAAAATAGGCGACATTGATCCTGTGACAATGTTCCATTACCCTGACTTTATTTCTATTAGAGACAGTGATTACATCTACATCAATTGCTTGAGCTGATGGATATTGGTGCACTACCAGTGACACAGTTTTGCACCGTGCTGCTGCTGCTGACCTGCATACTGATGGCTTACAGAAACAGAAATGTTCTGAGCTTATTTGTCAATGAAAAACTACTGAAGTTTGGGCAGACTCGCCTAATGAGTTGGTTTTCAACTGTCTATGGGGGTTTTTGTGATCTGCAAATCGTATCGTGGAACAGTGGGCAGGGGGATTGGACCAGATGATCTTTCGAGGTCCCTTCCAATCCCTAATGTTCTGTGATTCTTTTTGTTATGACTAAGGGATTTATACTGGTACCTGATGTTAACAAAACAGCATATGCAGATCTTGCAGGCATCTGCAAGGCAGCTCTGCACTGCTAACCCAGCATCCCTACCCTGACTGGGCATTTCTTCATACATGTGTATGACTCCTTTTCCACTTCCCCATTCTACCAGCCTTTCTATCTGCTGTACTTGCTATCTTTCCCAAGCTGGTGATGCATCTTCTGCATTCCATCCTGACATATGATCTTGATCCTGTGGTCATAATTTGCCCTCATTTTCACCTCGTCACCACACACTGCCTACACAGACTGTGCACTCCTGAATTAATCTCCAAGCATTCTTGAGAGCACTGACTTTATCTGGTCTTCAGTCTTTTCTTTTTCTACATTCTCCTTTCACTGCTTTTCCATTACAACACGTGAATTGTGAACATTTGGCACAAATAAACTCCGGTGTTTGAAATAAAATTCAATTCATCTTGAACAGCAGAGATTTCCATTCCAACTAAGCCCCGTTCATTTCATTTGTTCTTGTTTGCTTAGCCTTGTGCCCTGAGTCACATCCTGAAGTGCCTGCAGGAGAAAGGCCTTTGTCTGACTCACTTCAGTGTATTTACCACAGTGGGTTCCCTCATTCCTCATCAGAAAGGGGTTTTTTAATGCTGCCATAACAACAACAAATTGAGGTGATCTGGAGTTATACCTACGCCGAGTACTGAAGCACAGCACAGACTGGAGTTCGCAGCATCTCAACGAGTGCAGAGACTGGGACAGCAGCACTCCTGCCAGAGAGGGGCATCTTCTCCTGGCACCCCGCTGCTCCATGCTGCCATCTGCAACTCGCATTAGCATCACCTTGGGCAGCATCTTGCAGGGACACCAGCAGCCCTTGCCTAGGAGATGGGAGAGCACTCGGCTAGAGCCCACTGTTTGAGACATTTGTTAAAGGCCGTCACTCCCTCAGGGTTTTGGATTGGGGTGGGTTTTTTTTGTGAAACACCAGGAGTTTGTGGTTTATGAAGGTTGTTACCATTACCTGGGTAATTACTCTGAATAAATGAATCGCAGGGCATTAGGGATGAGACCTTGAAAGATGATCTAGTCCAATCCCCCTGACACAGCAGGATCACTTAGACTAAGTCACACAGGAACATGTCCAGGCGAGTTTTAAATGTCTCCAGAGGAAGAGACTCCACAACACCCCTGGTCAGCCCCTTCCAGTGCTCTGTCACCCTCACTGGGAAGAAGTTCCTTCTCATATTTTATGTGGAACCTCCTATGTTCCAGCTTATACCCATTGCCCCTTGTCCTATCACTACATGCCATTGAGAAGAGCCTGGCTCCATGCTCCTGACACCCACCCCTCAGGTATTTATAGAGATTAATGAGGACACCTTTCAGTCTCCTTTTCTCCACGCTAAAGAGACCCAGCTCCCTCAGCCTCTCCTCATCAAGGAGGTGTTCCACTTCCTTCATCATCCTCATTGCTCTAAGTTGGACTTCCTTCAGCAGCTCCACATCCCTCTTGAACTGAGGAGCCCAGAACTGGACACAACACTCCAGGTGTGATCTCACCAGGGCAGAGTAGAGGGGGAGAAGAACCCCTCTTGATCTGCTGACTACCCCTCTTCTGATCCACCCCAGGATGCTGTTGGCCCTCTTGGTCACAAGAGCACATTGCTGGCTCCTGGTCATCCTGCTCTCCACCAAGACTCCCACATAACTTCTCCTTCACCCCTCTCCAATGGGACAGTTTCCAACCTGTAATGGTAGCTGGTGTTGTTCCTGCCCAGATGCAAGACTCTACACTTATCCCTGTTATATTTCATTAGATTTCTCTCTGCTCAGGTCTCCAGCCTGTCAAGGTCTCGCTGAATGGCAGCACAGTCTGCTGGCGTGTCAGCGACACCACCCAGCTTTGTGTCATCAGCAAACTTGCTGACAGTACTTTCTAATCACTCATTCATGACACTAATGAACAGATTGAACAGTACTGGTCTCAGTACCAACCCTGGCGGACTCCAGTAGATACAGGCCTTCAACTAGACTGTCCTATTGACCGCTGTTGCTGCAGTTGTTCAGGGCCTGGTTGGTCTTTCTCAATGAACAAAGACAAACTAAAATAAAAATGCACATCAGTCTGGACAGACAGCTACATGAACGTGACCTTTTCCAACAAAGGATCCACTCACTTTTGCTCTGCCCTTGGTGTATGACCTTGGATGCTATTATTTTACATTTTCTATCACTTACAAAGCTAATATCACAGAATATCCTTGGGATCACCGAGTCAAACCATCAATCCTACTCTAAATTCACACCTAAACCAGATCACTCAACACTACATCTAAGCATCTTTTAAACTTATCCAGGGATGGTGACTCAACCACCATCCTGGGCAGAATATCAAGTGCAGGGTTTTTTTCAACATAGAAGTTGATAAAAGCACCCTACAAATCATGTTTTACACATAATTGGAAGCAAGAGCAGCATTTCTACAGCAGGAGACCCAGGAGAAGAGGTGCTCTCTCCTTCTGTGAGCATATTCCCCAGTTCCTACCTTATTGTAGGAAAGATCTTGGTTTGTTGAGCACAGCACATAACTCCCATGTCAGGGATATAAATTGGATTTGATCAGGGGGAAAAAACCAGACACAAATGAGGTGCTTTGTTCACAGAGCAGGTGAAGAAGGATTGGCCTGTTCTGAACACAAGTAAACCTGGCTTATTTCCCCACTGTTCCACCTAGCCTGACATGCCTTTCCCATGAGAAAAGCAGTGTCGGTATTAGATCCTCTGGCAGCACCTAGTTTGGGGATAACAAATAATTTTGCTGAAGTTCCTTTGTAAATGCATGAAAGACACCGGTTTTCCCCCTAGGCAGATGGTTTGTTGACTGCTAACAGGTCTGAGTCCACCGTTTCTGAGAAATGAAGGATGAAACTTAAAACCCCTGTGCAAAAAACACCATAATGGGGTGGAAAAAAAGGAGAAGAGGGGAAAAGACCTAACAAACTCAAAGGACACAGAGGATATCCTTCAGCTAAAATGTATTAACAGTTCATATTTTTCTAACTTGAAGCTGTAACAAGGAACAACATCATCTTCAGTTTTAGGGGACATTATTCAAGGGCAATTACATCAGAAACTGCTCCTTCCTGAAGAGATCAGGTTTATTTATCTTTTAAAATAAAAACTGAGTTCAAGAAAAAGCAAACAAAGCCTTTCACACGGAGAACAATCGTTCTGTTCGTACGAAGAAAACGGGTTTGTTGTGGGGTTTAATTTTCTAAAACCTGACTACTACTGACTACTTGGGACAAGGCCAGTATTACTCGTGGGTTGTTACCTGCTGACAAACAGGTAGATTGTACTTATGTATGTTAATAGTAGAAACACACTGTGCTCTGGATGTGTTTTGCTTTATTAACACAGACCTTAAACATGTTGAGAATCCAACTACAGCTGGACAGCAGAATGGGGTGTTTATGCATTCATCACAGGTAGTGTTCCATGTTCTCTACAGCCATGAAACATACCCTAAAGCTTGGAATAAATTAAATGTAAGCTTACAAGATCTTTCTACCCCAAGATGTTCACCTAAAAGATCCAAAAGATGCCGAACCCACGACTGACTGCAGCATTATGCATGAACGGAGAGTTTTAAAGAAGACTTGAGAAAGTTTGCCATCCAATTAAAAACCTCAACTCTGTTCTTTGCCCAAGTGTTTGCACAGAATCACAGAACACTAGGGATTGGAAGGGACCTCGAAAGATCAGCCAGTGCAATCCCCCCTGCCAGAGCAGGATCACCTAGACCAAGTCACACAGGAACATATTCAGGTGGGTTTTAAACATCTCCAGAGAAGGAGACTCCACAACCCTGTTCACTAAAGCAGCCTCAAGTGAGCTTTGGGGGATCTGCAAGTAAATAATCATTAGCAGTTCAGGACTATTGTGAAAAGAAGAAAAACTACATTCTGCCAAACCAAAAATAGTAGATAACAGGTTACTGCAGCTGGTCACATGAATGTAAAGTAAGAACGTGTGACCCCTGCGTCCCACACTCCCTCACTATCCCTATCTTATCAAGCTGATAGTCTGGAGGACACCTTTTTCTCATAACCACTGAGCCAATCCCACCCACACCCCCCATTTACTCCCCAACAACAGCAGCATTACCAAGTGCAATCCACAGTGGAACCTTTAAAAGCTGCCTTAGACCTGCAGCGTGTCTTTCTTCAAGAATAATGGAATTGCTGTGCCTGAGCTTAAATGACAGAAATCAGTTACCAAAGCAAACAAGATCTACTGCAAAAGGGCACTACGATATCATCTTCACCTAGGCTTGCTTTTCCATTTGTTTGTTTTGCTTTTAAATTAAAGCCTAATTAGCAGGAATGGATGATAAATCAGCATTATTCTAGAAAAACAGAGATGTGCTAATTCATTTGAGACTTACACACTTATTTTAGAAAAAGGACCACTGAAGATGATCACAAGCCAACTGCACCGACTTCAGCACCTCAAGATTTATGTTTTTAATTTGAAATTGGGCTGCTAAATTTTCCAGAAGCACCAAAATAACATTAGGGATTGGAAGGGACCTCGAAAGATCATTTTAGTCCAATCCCCCTGCCAGAGCAGAAGCCTTATTGGAATGGACATCTAACAAAAACAGGACGTGATGCCTTTTCTGGGTACTTTCTAAACCCAGATTTATGTGTCTCTCAAAACCCATGAAATAAATCCAGAAACACTGTCTCACAAACATTATTTTTGGTATCCCAAGTGTCAAAGTTCTTGTTAACTGTCAAATTTAAATCAAGTATTACGTTAAGAGTTTAATATCCATGACCTTAGCCTTTATGAGGAGACTGGGCATGGTCACTCATGAACATGACCGATTACAGCTGCAGACAGCACAGTGATTCATTTGACTAAAACACAGCACCAACGTTCCTGCCCTGTTTTCCATCTACAACCTAGAATAACAAAATCACACAACATCAGGGATTGGAAGCGACCTTGAAAGATCATCCAGTCCAATCTTCCCCCACCACAGCAGGATCCCCTAGATCAAGTCACACAGGAACATGTCCAGAGAAGGAGACTCCAAATATGAGACCAATGTGAAATTCTTACTTCTTCAGAAGTCCCTTCCAACCCCCATCATTCGATGACTGTGTGATTCTTTCACTGTGCTATATTCCAGTTTGCAAGGATGATACTTAACAGAGAAAATGTCTCTGCAATACAATGCAGAGCAATGCAAGCAACATCTCAGAGAAGGCGCAGCATCTGAGGCAGCTGGGCACGCAGGCACATGGGCCTGGGACAGCTCTGGAAACAGCAGCACACAGGCAGGCTGCAATGTTGATGCAAGTCATGAGGGCAGAGTACTGCTTTACCTTCACTGAAATAAAAGACACAGCTGTTACTGCCTTTGCCAGGATGGTCTAGGAGGCAGTGAGGTGATAACCACGGATCGAGAGAGGAAATTAAGTGACTTACACTCAGCCCATGCCCAGCTTCTACTGTGGAACTAGACAACTTCACAAGCTGAGCTGCTGACATAGGATCCTCACCAGGACATAGGCAGCTCTGACAAGAACACACCGCTCCCAGGAACTCTGTGACAAGAGCCAGCTGCCGTTCCACGGCTGCAAAACCACCTCCTTCCTTGATTTATATAATTCCCCATTTCTGCCACAATAACAATCTTCAGCGCTGCGTCTCTATGTTCTACTCTGTACCACATCTCACAGTTTGACTGTGTAAGATGCCACAAGCAAAACCTATCCTGTCTAGGCCTTAGCACTATGTACTTTGGCAAAGAATGTCTTCATGTATTTCAGCCACATCCACATTTCCGTAAGGAACAGTATCAGTTTTTCCACTGGAATGGGCTGCCCAAGGGGTTGTGGACTCTCCTTCTCTGGAGACATTTAAAACCTTCCCGGATACGTTCCTGTGCAACTGGATCTGGGGGATCCTGCTGTGGCAGGGGGATTGGACTGGATGGTCTTTCAAGGTCCCTTCCCACCCCCAATGTTCTGTGATTCCGCAATACAATGAAAAACTCATTCTTGCCTCAAAAACTTGTCTAGACACCGAGCTGGTTTCCCTTATGCCTTCAACATCTGCGTTTTTCCCTCCAAATGTGGCTGTATCAAGGGTCTTCTAGCAGAGCGTTAAGAGCAGTGTACATGCTGGGGTGATCTGTCTATAATACACAGAAAAGACACGCAATCCAGTCATCATCCTTCACCAGATTTTCCATACCCTGCACTATATCCTTTGCTTTTTACTTTACTGGGAGCGGTTCCAATATCTGACTCATCAAAAGCAGCCTTCTACAAAATGCCTTGAAAAATAAAAAACAAGCTTCTTTCCTTGTCTGTTGAAAAGGGAATGTTTTACCTAACTGTAATCATCCCAGACTAAGGACAACTCTGAACGAATGCCAAGTTCTGCTACTTCATTAGTGTTTAATTCTGGAGGCATATTTATATTTCTGCGAAGGAAAAATTCCCAGAGATCCAGTGAACAGCCGCAGACGGCTCCTACACGTTGTAAAGTCACCTGTATCTGTAGGAGCAATTGCACTGATGATCTTGAAAGGTTAAAGGAGCAGACCAAGTGTTCTGCTTGTGGATTTGACATTGTACAGAGGGTCTGACTACTCAAAGGAACCTGTACCCAGCCACAGAGGCACATGAAGTTGTTTTTAACACTAAAATTAATTAAAAGATGTTTTGAAAAAGTGCTGGTTTTGCATTTCTGTAGACAACATCTGATAGAAGAATGCTATACCAAAGCAGCCTGCTGTCTATTAATCATAGAATGATAGAATCATTCAGGTCGGAAAAGACCCCTGGGATCACTGAGTCCAACCATCAACCCTACTCTACAAGTTCACTCCTAAACCAGATCCCCCAACACTACATCTAAGCGGCTTTTAAACACATCCCGGGATGGTGGCTCAACCTTAACCCTGAGCAGTCCATTCCGATGTCTGACCACTCTTCCATGAAGAATTTCCTCCTGGTGTCCAGTCTAAACCTCCCCTGTTGAAGTGTGAAGCCCTTCGCTCTGGTTCTATCACTAACCACCTGTGAGAAGAGACCAGCACCAACATCTCTACAATGTCCTTTCAGATAACTGCAGAGAGCAATGAGGTCTCCCCTAAGCCTCCTCTTCTTCAAACTAAACAGCTCCAACTCTTTCAATCTTGCCTCATAAGTTTTACTTTCCAGGCCCTCACAAACCAGTTTTGATTTAGTGAAGAAGAGCATCCTTAGAAGCTGGATGCCAATGCTTGCCTCACTGTCTATAAACACACACATAAAACCCATAAAATTTAAGACTGTTGGCTTTCTACAATCCAAGAAGAGTCTACAGAGGAAACTCTTATCAAACGAGCCGAAAGTCACAAAGGATCCAATTAAGATAAACAGTTCAAATCCAGGACATTTCCTTTTCTTTCCAACTGCTTAGGCCAACATCAGACATCTGTTCTCACTGATTTTTTAATTAAACCCCTTTGAAGCAAACTATGCAAAACCTGAGGATGCACCATCTGTCCGACCAGGATTCCCCTCTACTAGAAGGTGCTGTTTTGAACCAAACAATTTCCTCAGCTGGTGCTGCTGGAATCCTGATTCACAGACTCACAGAACATTAGGGATTGGAAGGGAAATGCAAACACCATCCAGTCCAGGTCCCCTGCCACAGCAGGATCACCCAGACCAAGACACACAGGAACATATCCAGGCATGTTTTAAACGCTGCCAAAGAAGGAGATTCCACAGCTTCCCTGAGCAGCTTGTTCCACGGCTCTGTCACCCTGACTGGGAAGAAGGTCCTTCTCATATTGATGTGGAACCTCCTCTGTTCCATCTCACACCCACTGCCCCTTAAACTATCCCTAGATGACACTGAGCAGATCCTGGCTCCATCCTCCTGACACCCACCCTTCATATATTTATAAACATGAATGAGGTCACCCCCTCAGTCTCCATTTCTCCAAGCTCAAGAGACCCAGCTCCCTCAGCCTTTCCTTGTTTCCTTTCATGGCTCTCATAGCTTTGTGTAGAGAAAACAGCTTTGCTTAGTCAAGTCAAAACATCAGTAAAGATGGAAATACACCCTGTCTTGTATCTGCAGGCTACTATTACATAGGCAGCTGCACTGAAATGGTCTTCAATCATCTCACACATGACCTCTACTCTATCTTTTGCAGTAAACAAGCGCAGTAACTACTTCTGATTTGAACAAATTAGATAGGATGGCTTTTCAAAGAAAGAATCCCACCACGTTAAGTTATTTTTACTTTACCTCAAATACTGGAATAACAGGTTCTATGCACAAAAACATTCTGGTCAGCCATTTCCAGTAATAGGAGTGTTATTTGAAAATAAAGAGACAACAGAGAGGAAGAAGTCCGTGACATATCCAGGTGACATTACGCTTTAATTTACTGCACAAACTGCTTCCAACATTTTCAAAAATTTTCAGTATTTCTCAAAGAGCTCCCATCATCTTTCTTTTCTTACAATATTTATAAAGCTGTGATGCCTTTACTTGGCAGAATTGCCATTTAATGTCTTTGAGGAGTGCTACTCAGAGCTTCGTAATGCCATTTTCTCTCACTGAAACCCGAAGGTCTACTTGCTTCCACTCTGAGATTTAAAAACTAACGCAAGCCACGCGCCTGACTTGTGCAAGCTCAAAGGTACTGAGGGTATTTGACAGAGCACTGGAAGGGGCTGCCCAGGGGGGTTGTGGAGTCTCCTTCTCTGAAGACGTTTAAAGCCTGCCTCGATGTGTTCCTGTGCGACTTGGTCTAGGTGATCCTGCTGTGGTAGGAGGATTGGACTAGACGATCTTTCAAAGTCCCTTCCAATCCCTAATGTTCTGTGATTTTGTGAGGGCAGGAAACCATACAGTCCCATGCCCAAATATTTTAGACAGATCAATCTAATGCAATGACAGCAGAGAAAATAGCTTCAGTCTTTACATCAATCCCCCTGAATCCTCAACTAGCGTCCTTTTGCTTTCTTCACTACCTTTTGAAGCAACCAGACTCTTCCCTCCACCCCCCAATATCTCCAACACATAAAGACCTACTGGCAGTTTGCTAGGTATAGAGAATCACAGAATCACTCTGGTTGGAAAAGAACCCTGGGTTGGAAAAGAACCAAGCCCAACCATCTACCCTACCTTACAAGTTCATCCCTAAGCCAGATCCCTCAACACCTCATCCAAACGACCTTTAACACATCCAGGGACGGTGACTCAACCACCTCCCTTGGGAAGCACATTCCAGTGCCTGACCACCTTTTCTGTGAAAAAATTCTTCCTAATATCAAGACTAACTCTACCCTGTTGTGACTTGAACCCTTTCCCTCTTGTCCTATCACTAATTGCTTGTGAGACAAGACCAGCACCAACCTCTCCACAAAGTCCTTTCAGGTAGTTGTAGAGAGTGATGAGGTCTCCTCTCAGCCTCCTCTTCTTCAAACTAAAGAGCCCCAGTCTTTCATCATAAGATTTATGCTCCAGGCCCTAAGGTCCTGAAGTTCTTGTGTACCCCAGCTTCTTTTTTAAAAAAAACCAACCCACAAATCAAAAGAGCTTGTGAAAGTACCCAAAGACACAAATCAGGCTGGAAGATTATTTAACCATATTCTAGTTCCATTGACTTCAATTGCTTAAGTGATTTGTTGGAGCAAGGCCAGTATGATAGTTTCTGGAGCACGGATGTAAAGAACAGTGAGCAATATCCCTCTCCAAGTTGTAGGGGTCCACTTGCAAGATTACGTTTAACAAAACTCCCTCTGTCTTTGAGTGCCCTCTGCAGACCTAAGGTAACACACAACTAGAGCTTGCTAAAACATTTAAGGGATTGTGACTTTTTTCCCTTCTTTTTAGAAAACATAAAAGACATCTGCTACGCCCACAAGACATTTGTTAAACTACAGCACATACATTCAAAAATCTACAGATACAAATGTGCTATCAGTCATCTACTGCTGACAGAACCAATACTCAGTTGTGCTCTTGCACGATACTCGAGCATGGCTGTTGGCGCACTGGTTCAGAATGAATTTCCTCATTATGAGGAGCAGGGTTGGTCAGCTCAACTCCCTTGCAACTCCAGCCATGGAGAAGAGGTGAGAAAACATTTTTATGGGGAGTATGCAAAAAACAAAAGAAACAGTAGAATCATAGAACCATTCAGGTTGGGAAAGACCCTTGAGTCCAACCATCAACCCTACTCTACAAGGTCACCCCTAAACCAGATCCCAAAACACCACATCTAAGTGTCTTTTAAACTCATCCAGGGATGGTGACTCAACCACCACCCTTGGCAGCCCATTCCAGTGTCTGAAAGGGATTGCAGCCACACAGTGAAAGAAAACAATCACCAAATCACGACTGTACATTAAGAGGAGACTAGTAACGGCAGGTGGTCTGGATATTTGCCCTCTGATCCACATATTCATGTTTTCCTTTAGGAATCCAAGCCTTCACTACTTGGGAAACACTATACTGTAATCACAGCACAGTAGCTTTTCCCTCCTTTATGAAGGCAATAGTGACTCCAATGCTGCAAGCAGACAAGTGTTTCCAGAAGGTGCTTTGGCAGCAGGTCTATTAAGGACTATTTCCATGCTGTGGCCTGATGTGCTGTATCATCATAACTCTCAATGAAATTAGGATGGACTTACACATGAGACAATAACAGCTCCAAAAGGAGCTGTTAGAGACCACTGAATAAAAGAACACTTAATGTAAAGATACCAGCTGAAGCTGATAGCTAAACATCATTGCAATTACTAATGCTAAATCGCCACGAACTATCAGTCCACTTTTATGACAAATAAATAGATAAATCATTGAGTGTCCTTACCAGAACTACTCTCTGAAACCCCACAAAACTGTGATGTGGCAGCAGTGCAGCCCTTGGTATTACACCACCTGTAACACAAACCAGATGATGATAGTTTCTATGAATATTTATTTTAAAGGATGAAAAAAAAAAAAGGATAAAAGCTAATTTTTCTGTCAGTCTTTTTACTGAAAGCATTAAAACAACAATTGGGTTTTAGTGATGATAATATGCCTAGGTACCAAAATAAATGAATAAAAATTCAAGAGCATCTTTTGATTATTTGCATGGATTTATTTTAATATTAGAAGCACAGTTTCAACTCCATCCTCTTCTCTCCGCACTGAAAACAATCCCATACTGACGGAGCATTGGATTAGCCTTAAAGAACTTTCTCTCTGGCTGCCCATATTGACAAAGGGGAACTTTATGAGAACCCAGACTAAAGTTTATGAACAGCTGAATATTGATACGATGGTTTATTTAAGTGTTAGTTCAAGTATCCCCCTAAAAAGATTTAATAGGAAGAGAAAAACCCAGGAAACACGAGGCCACGATCAAACCACCCAGTGTTTTCAATATTGGCCATTGTGGATCTGAATTTAACAGCAACAAATTAAAGAGAACAGGTTATATGAAGAATCTTTAAGATACTCTCACGGTGTGAATAGCTACAACCGAGTTCAACACTTGCTAGGAGGTAAATCCATCTTGTATCTGTGATCCGAACCATTACTGATCCTGTACGGGTAGAGGACAGTGATCCCTGCCACCAGGACTCATTACAGATTAAATCATTACAGTGATTTTACATCAACTAAAGAGATTAAGGAGAAAGGTTTGAAGGGAGGAGCAAAGGAACACTGTCTGGGTCCAGCAAGAAAAGAACCCACGTACCTAAAAATGCTATCTGAAGTAGGACAGGCTTAAAACAGGTAACACTGTCCCAAATGGAACACGACCAGGCAAACAGCAGACTATTTTCTAATTACTAAACTCTAGCCACATAAAACACATTACAAATGACATTGAAAGTTCCTAAACCCCTCCCACAAACAAGGACTGAAACCAAGGAAGGCAACACTGTCTTTAGATAGCACACAGCATGTAAGAATCTCCATCATCTTAAGAAAAAAATCACTGATCTCTAAGAAACCCTTGGCTATTTAGTCTGTTATTAAGATGAATAAGACTTAAAAATAGTTTTTCCTTGTGTCAGTTGAGAAACTGCAGAGTATTTCAGTCAGTGATCGTTCTCCTTTCTTAAATTCCCCAGTGATTAAACAGATTTCTCCTGCTTCCTTCCCAAAGAGCCCCTGACAGCTGAGCGGACATCAGGCTCCATGGGAGGAGCCCTGGGCAGGAGAATGGAGAACAGCACAAACACTGATGGCACTAGACTCCTCCATTTCACAGAATCACAGAGCATTAGGGGTTGGAAGGGACCTCGAAAGATCATCCAGTCCAATCCTCCTCCTGCCAGAGCAGCACCACCTAGACTAAGTCTCAAAGGAACATATCCAGGTGGGTTTTAAATGTCTCCAGAGAAGGAGACTCCACAACACTCCTGGGCAGACCCTTCCAGTGCTCTGTCACCCTCATCGAGAAGAAGGTCCTTCTCAAACTGCTGTGGAACCTATGTTACAGCTCACACCCTTGCCCCTTGTCCTTTCATTACATGACACTGAGCAGAGTCTGGCTCCATCTTCCTGACACCCACCCTTCTTATACTTATAAACATTAATGAGGTCACCCCTCAGTCTCCTCTAAGCTCAAGAGACCCAGCTCCCTCAGCCTTTCCTCATCAAGGAGATGTTCTACTCAACCATCTTCATGGCTCTGCGCTGGACTCTCTCCAGTTATGGGGAAACTGCATTTGTTTTAGTTAATGGTTTCTCATTCTCAGAATGACAGGATACCTGAGAAATAAATTCTACACACAACATGGCTTGAGACCACCAGCCTCGTCATAGTTAAAATCATTACTGCACTTCTAAGAACAACATTCTGGGACCATCAGCCCGGACTGTAAAAGCACCCTGGTCCTTCTCTGTAACAGCCCTTACTGACAGGAGCTAACCAAGATAAAGTGAAGAACTCCTTACCCTACGTTAATGCCATTTTCATTTTCTCCTAGTGTACTATGCAGTGCCTTGATAATTTCTGTGAACTAGCTCTATACATCAACCCTACTGCTAAAATTGAATTAAAAAAAAAAAAATCAGCAGCAAATTTTAAAACACTTATAAAAATTTAACTCCAAGATGAACAACAGTGGAAAAAGTCATTAAAAGGAGATGCTGACCCTGCTGGGTGAATAAATAAGAGGGAGCAGTATGCTTCAACACTTACAGGCTGTGAACTGTGTGTGTTTTACATTTACATTGGGTTTTTTCATTCATTTAGAGTAAACTCTGTTTCAAGTAAATAATTTATCTTACCCCCCAGCAATGCCAAACAGGAGAAAGACCCAGGAGGCCCCAGAGGAGAGCACTGCATCACCACACCTCCACAAAGCTGCTTTAAGAGGGATTCCTTTCCTCTCCACAATTCCCCAGAGAATATCTGCAAAAACCCAGTGTCCCTTCGACAACAGCAGGAAGGCTGTTTACAGCTACGTAATTTCCATGGGACAGAGAGGGTTGTGAGGTGCCCAGCGAGGATTAAATGCAAGGCCCAGCTTAATGGGTCTTTTAAGAGTGACTAAGTGGCAAAAGTCATTTATCCACAAGGATCCTTACAGCCAGCTGCTGCTGCGGCCACTTGCATCATGTAACACGGCCGTCTGAGAATCCCCTAAATTACATTAACCCCAGAAACACTTTAATTCTGTTTCAGATTAATTAGTAAAATTTACTGCATGTGCTGCAGAGACTTGGACAGAATCACAGAACATTCAGGATTGGAAGGGACCTTGAAAGATCATCTAGTCCAGTCCTTCCACCACAGCAGCATCACCTAGACCGAGTCGCAAAGGAACATATCTTAAACATCTCCACAAAAGGAGACTCCACAACTTCCCTTGGCAGCCTCTTCCAGTGTTCTGTCACCCTCACTGGTTCCTTCTCATATTTATATGGAATCTCCATTGCCCCTTGTCCTATAACTAAATGACACTGAGCAGAGCCTGGCTCCATCCTCCTGACACCCACCTTTCACATATTTATCAACATTCATGAGGTCACCCCTCAGTGTCCTTTTCTCCAAGCTCAAGAGACCCAGCTCCCTCAGCCTTTCATCACCAGGAAGATGTTCCACTTCATCATCTTTGTCGCTCTGTGCTGGACTATCTCAAGCATTTCTGTGTCCTTCTTGAACTCAGAGGCCCAGAATTGGACAAAACTTCATGTTTAATCATATTCCCACCCAGGGATGTGATAAAATAAGGCACATCACAGGGTGCTCACCTATAATCACAGGGGAGAACTTCCCTTACTAGATCCACTCTCTCAACTCTCACTGTGTAGTGATGCTGTGAACTGCTGACTCTTTTGTTCTTTCTCACAAGTTATCTGTCTACATGTGTATCAGAGAATCTGAAAGGTATCGAACTGCAAACCTGAAGTCTCACTAAAGAAGAAAAACAAGAGCTGAGCAGGAGAGGAAGTGCTGAATAGCTTTACCAGCCTCAGGGAGAGGATAAGAACAGAAAATACTGAAAAAATGTGGCTGAGAACAGAAAATGCTGTAAAAATGTGGCTGAGAACAGAAAATACTGTAAAAATGTGGCTGAGAACAGAAAATACTGTAAAAATGTGGCTGACTTTGAGAACCAAATATTTTACATGATGCTAACTGGCAAGAGTAGCGACTGCATCTGTTACTAAAATGTGCACAGTCCCCAAGAACTTGTGCATTCTGAGTGTGAGATCCTCTACAGTTTAAAATATCTCTGCATTTAAACACTGTATTGGAAAAAAAAACACATTACTGCTCCATTTCAAAATTAAGTACAGAGTAGGACTTCTATCACGCTGCCACCAGCAGATGTGCTGATGCCCTGTGTAAGCATCTGGCACTCGTTTTCACAGAATCATTCAAGCCAGAGAAGACCCTCGGGATCACCGAGCCCAACAATCAACCCTGCTCTACAAGTTCACCCCCCACCATCACATCTAAGCGACTTCTAAACTCATCCAGGGATGGTGACTCAACCACCACCCCGGGCAGTCCATTCCAGTGCCTGACCACTCTCTCTGTGAAGAATTTCTTCCTGATTTCTAGTCTAAACCTCCCCTGTTGATACTTGAAATTTTGGTCAGCAACAGAAATAGTGAATTTTAAAAGAATCAGTGAAAATGTCACTGTCTCTTGAAGTAGCTGATTAGTATCAGTGAAGCTAAAGGACAGGGCACCCGAGAAGCCCACACTGGATTAACCTGCCCCAGGGAGTATTCTTTGACCAGTACAGTCCTACCTATTCATTTCATGGAAGTTTTTTCTCTCCACAACCTTTTTCATTCTGCTAAGTTAAAGAAATACAGAGGAAAACGTGAGTTTTGGTTCCCTAGATTAAAAGGAAAACAGCTTCATAAACTAGACTGACTGAAGCTTTGTTTGCAGTCTCCCAAGCTTGGGCAGGAACTTTCATTACAGATTCTTCTCTTCCTTGACCCATAAACTGAAATCCTTACAATCAGGAAAGTAGTCAACTTCAGTCAATGCTATTTCATCATAGAATCATTCTGGCTGGAAAAGACCTTTGAGATCACAGAGTTCAGGAATCAACCCTACAGGGTAATTATGATTGGAAAGGACCTCCTAGATCACCAAGTCCAGTCATACCCACCACAACAAAAACCCTAAATACTTGAATACCTAGATCCCTGTTTGATGGACAAACACAAACTAACCCCCTCCATGCCTGCCACTATAGCAGAGCGTGAAGCACCACATCTACATGTTTCTTAAAGCATAGAATTGTTCAGGTTGGGAAAGACCCTTGGGATCATGGAGTCCAAACATCAACCCTACTCTACATGTTCACTCCCCAACACTACATCTAAGTGACTTCTAAACACATCCTGGGATAGTGACAAACAACACCCTGGGCAGCTGCAACAGGGGAGGTTTAGACTGGACATCAGGAAGAAATTCTTCCTGCAGAGTGTGATCAGGCAATGGACTGGGCTGCCCAGGCTGGTGGTTGAGTCCCCATCCCTGGATGTGTTTAAAAGCATCCTCCTGATGTCCAATCTAAACCTCCCCTGTTGGAGCTTGAAGCCTTCCCTCTGGTTCAGTCACTGATGACTTGTGCAAAGAGATCAGTACCAACATCTCTACAACGCCCTTTCAGATAACTGTAGAATGATGAGGTCTCCCCTCAGCCTCCTCTTCCTCAAACTAAAGAGCCCTAACTCTCTCAATCTCTCCTCATAAGATTTAATCTGCAGGCCCTAAAAAGGCCTATATTTTAAAAAATATCATAAAATATGACTGTGGAGAAACAAGCAGCACTTCTTTGTTGTATTAGTCTAGGGTTTTTGATTGCTCTGCTATTAAATCACACATAGTTAGGGGAAGAAGAGAGAAAAGAAACGACATGCTCATAAAAAGTACTGATGTGAGTTTTATAGATTGAATGTGGTCCATCAGGGAGAAATTATTTACTTTTAGGAATTACTGTTTACTGCTGTTGTCCCCACTAGGCCACCTGTTAATGGTATTTGATGTCTTCTTCCGTAACGATGAGCGTGACCATGGCAAAGGCTGCCACCCGGGCGACGAGACATGTGCGTACAGGAAAAGGACTCAGGATAAACTGACACTAAATCAAAATGCAAGTCTCTCTCCTGAACTTCAAGCAGCTCATGCATTTGGACCTTCAGAGAGCTCAAGGCATGAATAAGGCCTTATTTTTAGTCTGTCCTATGAGCACAGCATAATTTTGGGTCTGCTTCTCCATTCATTTGCATAAACTCAAATGTTAGCAGTGAGATACTTGATCTGCTCACTACAATTTACTCCCTCTAAGCCCTTTATTCCAAACACCATCCAGCCAACAAACTGAAATCCAAGTGATGTGTTAACAAAATAAGGGTTGGGTCACCTACGAAAACAAGATCTCATTTTCCATGCTGACTGTGCAGACAGCACCACAGATCCCTTTTGCCCACACCCGAGAGAAAAAACACCACTGACAGGAGAGGTGGCTTAGAGAAATCCAAAGCCTTCGGTTCAGAAAGTCGCACCCGCGTCGCGTCTCAGAATCACTCTATTAGAGGTTAAGCAAATCTGTTTAGTTTTCAAGTAGGATTGGTTTACTTTCACACAGCACAACCACCTCAGCATCCGAAGGCAAACAAACAATAAATCATTTACCACATATAAAGTTTAAGGTCACAATTCACTGAGTAATGTTTATAGTCACAAAGAAAACATGATAAAAGAGGTATTTCCTTGATAACAGCAGACAGTCATTTCAGGAGAAAGAGAAGTGCTCATGGCACAGTAAAACTCGGAAATTAAAAGCCCTAATCCCACCAAAAGGGAGCCTGGAGTGAGGCAACAGATACCATCTTCTGATCATAACCATCCTCAAGTGAAAAAGTAACCAGGAAAATTTTATCCCATAACCTTATAGTCCAGGCAACTAATATTTTCCATAAAGCTCCTCGGGCAGATGACAACCAGACGCAGGACTGAAATACCGCAGACAAGCAGAACCTCAGCAGTACTGCATCTTCAAGGGGAACTGCACTGTCTTGTTTGTAAAACAGTTATTCCTGCTTCTGAAAATCAAACTATGACGCTTCAGATCTTTTTCTGTAACCATTAATGCTCTGCTTTGACTACCACAAGGCAAGATCCCAAGTGAAGGAGCATCTCTTCTCCTCTTCCTTACCCACAGACATTTTCACAATTCATCCCTCCGGCAACGCGAAGTCGCACATCACCACTGCAGAGGATATTTTCCAGAGCACCCTGATGGAGCTCTGGAAATCTTGTATTTGACTAACTGCTGAGGGCACTCCAGGGAAGAAGCATCGTGTACTTCTGCAGGAGTTCTGATAGGGGTATGCATTAGAAGACAGGGTTTGAGCTTTATCATGCTGCGCACTGCAGATGAGGTACGTCTTTCAAATACTGCATAGAATCATCCAAGTTGGAAAAGACCCTTGGGATCACCGAGTCCGTCAACCCTACTCTGCAAGTTCACTCCTAAACCAGATCCACCAACACTACATCTAAGTGACTTCTAAACACATCCTGGGATGGTGGCTCAACCACCACCCCGAGCAGGCCATTCCAATGGACTGACCACTCTCTCTGGGAAGAAGTTTTTTCTGATGTCCAATCTAAACCTTCCCTGTTGGAGCTTGAAACCAACTCCTCTGGTTCTGTTGCTAATGACCTGTGAGAAGAGACCAGCACCAACATCTCTACAGTGTCCTTTCAAGTAATTGCAGAGAGCAATGAGGTCTCCCTTCAGCCTCCTCTTCCTCAAACTAAACAGCCCCAACTCTCTCAATCCCTCCTCACTAGATTTATTCTTCAGACCCCTCCCCAGCTTCGTTGCCCTCTTCTGTACTCACTCCAGCATCTCATCTCTCTTGTACTGAGGTGCCCCAAACCAGACCCAGTACTCAAGGTGCAGCTTCACCAGTGCTGAGTACAGGGGGACAATCACCTTCCTACTCCTGCTGGATTTCATCCTGTTGATGAAATCAACACAAGAAGTGAAGGACTGGAGCTAAGCGACTCGTATTTCCCACTGTCCCGTTAGTCTTTATGGATGGACGAGAGATTTTCTTATTCCTTTTCCTTTAGTATTTTGCAGCATTTCTCAAGGAGCTGATGTGAATTGCTGTTTTTTACAGACTGCTCATGCAGTCTGCCACAGGACACTACTTGGATGTGTTTCTATAAAAGTTACTTGGTCAGACTTCTGGAAACTAGACTGAAATTCTCATCCTTTCTGTTTGAGAGATACTCTAGTGCTTTGGCTCATCATAATTCAAACTACTTGGCTCAAAGCCTTTAAGTTTTATGTGCACATTCTCAGTAAAAAAGTGGAATTAAAAAAATCAAACACAGGAATGGAATTTACCAAACTGAAGAGCAGAAGCATTTTATTCTGTAAAAGCTGCCTCCACTGGTTTGGTTTTGCGACTGCTATGGCAAATGCTACTGGCACTACTTTGCATGCTCATTCAAAACCACCTCCAGAGCTTGCATCAGTTTTTCCTCAAAAAGCAGCCTTTGAAATGTAAGTAACTCAAAAGCACCATAACCCTGGTCTTCTCATTTCATAGAATCATAGAATCATCAGGGATTGGAAGGGACCTCGAAAGATCATCTAGTCCAATCCCCCTGCCAGAGCAGGCTCACCTGACTGGAGAAGCCATGGAATCAATCATTTCTGAAACACCTCGATTTTACCATTTTAAAACTTAGTGAAATATATATCTTTTTTCTTTTCCTTATCATTCTACACAGAGATTCTAGCAGCTTATGTTACTGCGACAACAATCATCACCGTCATCGTTCCCAGAGCAGACGGCTGCGAGGCACTTTGTGTCTGCCTCTGAATTCCTGACCGGAGGTTCACCCACACCACAAACAGAAAACGAGCAGCCTTCATCTTTCCATTTATCTCCATTAAGTCAGTGCCCCCATGTTCTCCCACAAGAGAGGTCAGAGAGATGAAACACCACAGACAACAGCAGCCAAGGACACTCAGAAGCAAGGTCTGCCCTCGCTGCTCTTGGACTGAGAGAAGGGAAGAGCCAAACACCAGGCAGTGCCCATCTCGTAGAATCCTCATTTCACAGAATCACAGAACACTAGGGGTTGGAAGGGACCTCCAAAGATCATCCAGTCCAATCTCCCTGGCACAGCAGGATCACCTAGACCATTCAAATAAACGGCGAGTGGCAATTCTGGGATGGAACACACCCAAACCAGGCTTTAATTTGCTTAGCTACACAGGTAAAAATAGTGGGGCTTCATCCTAAACTGGACTGAAAAGGGATGATATCATAATTACACCTTGCCTAATTAAAGTCCTTATCACTAAAATAGAGGTTTGCCAACGTAGATACAAAAGTCATTTGGCAGCCACAGAGGTTCTCAAACGTGCAGATGGAATATAGGTCAGGACATGAAAGCACAAGCTACTGACTGAATAGCCTGGTTTCTAGAATGTAGGTAGACTTTGCTTTATGTTGTAACACCCTAGTAACACTTCACCAAAGGGACAAGCAGGTTCTTAGATTTCAGGGTGGCAATTCAATAGGTAAATGGAGTAACAACATAGGTCATCTTGCACTCCCTCAGGAGACTCAAGTTTAATACTTGGCTCAGGTTTGTAGTGACAATAAACAGGCATTCATCTAGCCACCATTTATTCTTAAATTACATTAAAAATTCCCAAACATTCACAGAATCACAGAAGTACTGAAGCTGGAAAAGACCTTGGAGCTCATCCAGCCCTACCTATAACATAACATCACCAGACTGGCCAGACCAGGGCATTAAGGGCCACAGCCACCCTGTCCTTACAAACCTCCAGGGATGGGGGATTCTACCACTGCCCTGGGTAGTCCATTCCAGGGTTTAACCACCCTTTCTGTGAGGAAGAGCTTCCCAACATCCAACCTAAACCTCCCCTGGCACAGCTTCTGGTCCTGTCCTCTCATCATGTTGCTAGTTGCCTGGGAGAAGAGCCTGACCCCCATCTGACTACTAAATGGCAGCCTAAATATTGTGAATGCATCTGTCAAGACCAACAAAAAAAAGAAGGTGCCTGACAAAGTCAAGTCTCCTTTGTAATCTGTGCAACTTCTCTTAGAGACAAGTATCTTGGAGACAGACTGACTTGGTCAGCTGAACAACTCAATCCAGACTCACAACCAACATCCCACAGTCCTGCTCTATGGAAACTATTTTGACAAGGAAATAAAAGTCTATTTTTCTCCAATTTTGGAAGCATTGCAGCTGTGAATTGCTTAATAACTTAGTTTATTAAAGGCAACAACTGTCAGAATCTATACAAGCCAATTTGTTGTAGGGCAATTTTACACTATTGGAATCCCGTTACAATCTGACTAATGCATGTTATTGCTTCTAACGGTGCCTGTAATTGGCTTCTGGGCTGTGAAGGTCTAAAAAGATGGGAATCCAAAATTACACCTAATTACATTGAAAAAATATGCATGTTTGCAGACAGTTACGTAACTTTCAGACTCAACAGACTTTTAATAACACGAGATAAAAAATGTTTACAAAAGGACGCTGATTTTTGGTGCTGCTCAGAAAGATACGTACTTGCAGAGGAAAACACCGCCTCTAGAACTATGAAAGACAAAGAAACAAGTATTGAGATACTTACAGAATCATTTTGGTTGGAAAAGACCTTCAAGATCATCAAATCCAACCATTAATCCGGTTGTCCCAGTCCACCGCTAATCAATGACCCTGAGCTCCAGAACTTCACAACTTTGAAACACATCAGGGATGGCGATTCAACCCGCTCCCTGGGCAGCCTGTTCCAAGGCCTGATGGTCCTGTCCAGGAAGACCTTTTTCCTCATGGTCAACCTAAACTTTCCCTAGTGCAGCTTGAGGCCATTTCATCGGTCCTGTCACTTGTATCTTGGGAGAAGAGACCAACCTCCACCTCTTTCCACTGCTCTCCTCTAAGGCAGTTGCAGACAACAATAAGGTCTCCCATGAACTTCCTTTTCTCCAGATTAACCAGCTCCAGCAACCTCAGCTGCTCCTCTCTAGGTTTGTTCTCCAGACCCTCCACAATTTCACTGTACTTCTCTGGACCCACTCCAGACCCTCAGTGACCATCTTGTACTGAGGTGCCCAAAACTAAACCCAGTACTTGAGGTGTGGACGTCAGGACTCCAGGCATGGACATGACTGGGACAATCTTGAATTAAAAAAAAAAAAGCTCAAAAATGCATCCAAATGGAAGAATATCCTCCAAATCCAGACCAAACAAGAGACCAAACCACTGAAAAGTCCCAAACCTCCAAACTTACATAGGTGTGACACTTATGAACTTAACTCATTTACTTCCAACACATGCAGCTGCCTCTTGCCCTTGCCTGCAATCTTCCACAGGACCTTTGAGGCTCTTGCATCTCTTGGTAGATCAGCAGCAGTTCAAACCACGAGAACTCTACACAGGATTTGTTAACATTGCCAGAGTGCAGTCTTTACCAGACACATTCACTGCAGTCCCAGCACAGGCACACAGGTCATTTTTAAGAAGCTTACAGTGTTGTGGACTCCTGTGTTAGTACTTACATCAAAACCAGGAAACTATTTGTCAAACAGATTAGCAAGTAAAAACTACAAGGACAGGTAGGATTTCCCTAGGTGACAGGGGGCTGGAGTAGATGATCATCAGAGGTCCCTTCCAGCTCCTACCATTCTATGACTGTGATTTTTAGCAGAGGAGAAAACACTGAAGCTGCCAATTGAAATGCAAGAGTATTTGTGTCTATTAATTAAAGATCCTTTAATAAACCACTACAGAACGTTGAAGTTTGTCTACAAACCTTGGCAGACTAAGTGTGAACCTTGAGATGGATTCTCATGGTTGCAGTGAAATCAGCAGGACCGTGTTATACGGGGGGGGGTCTATGCAATAAGCACACGCACAGGTACACCATTCCCTGAGTCATGGGGACTGGAAAATACAATCAAGATCTGTCATACAAAAGAGCTGGAAGACTATACAGGGTCAAAACCTGACAAATAAACCCCTCACAGTCACTTCCAAGGTGACTCAAACTGACTGTGAAATGAGAGAAGTCATGTGCAAGCATCCTGCGGAGTTTAAAACATGAGCCTCATTTATTTGCCTTCATCTACAGCTCTCCTTGCTGGAGCAGGCGAGTGCTTTAGCTGTGTGTCCACTGTGAACTGGACAAAGGGCACCAGCTGCATTTTATCAGGGGACAATAACCCAACCTGAAGGCCTTGTTGAAGAGGCCAGGATGCCAAGTGATGCTTCCAGCACCAACCTCTCCAGCTGAGCAGGCCGTATCAGTGACACAAGTTGCTCTGGGTTGGTTCTCAGCCCAGAGCTGCACTGCACACAGCAAAGTACATTAAAAGAAAAAGCCTTGAAACTGAAATCATTGGATACCTACCAGAAAACGGAAGAAGCAAGAAGCTTGCTGCAGAGCCTGTCTACCCTTAATTGTTTCTATCACAACTATAACACTCTGAACTACGCTGAACCCCACGTAGAGACACTGCTTTGATTAGAATGGCAGCAGAGATGTAATACAGAAAGCTCATCAGCACTGAAGGGGCTCTGGCACTACTAGGAGGGCTGTGAAAGCTCAAAGCCCCTTGCTATCATGGTTAACCATGCCCTCCTCAAGGAAACAGCCACAGCACTTCACAGAATCACATTAGGGATTGGAACATGTGTAATCCCCCTGCCACAGCAGGATCACCTAGACCAAGTCACACAGGAACATGTCCAGGTGGGTTTTAAATGTCTCCAGAGAAGGAGATTCCACAACCCCCCTGGGCAGCCCCTTCCAGTGCTCTGGCACCCTCATCGCGAAAAAGTTCCTTCTCGTATTGATGTGGAACCTCCTGTGTTCCAGCTTACATCCAATGCCCTTCGTCCTATCATTAGATGACACTGAGCAGAGCCTGGCTCCATCCTCCTGACAGCTTCCAATGTAGAGGGTACTGAAAGGCAGGTTGAGAAGACTACGGCAGAAGATGCAGTGTGTGGTCAAAGGTACCAGTGATGCTTCTACTAACAACTTCCACAGATAAGAGCCAGCAGGGTTTTAATCCAGCAACAGCGAACTCTTTCCAGGACACAGCTTAAACCTCCTAGGACAGCCAGTTAATTGAATAACATGCACTCCATAGATGGCAGGGAAACAATTTTTGTTCCCCATGAGTTGAGGTTACTCACACAAGAAGTACAAGATGAAAAGACCTCATGCAGTCACAGACCAGGGTATCACAGCTCTGCTCTATCCAGTTCAGTGGAATTCATTTTGCAGTGTTTGGATATGTGACAAAACAGATCTAAAAATACCAAGTAGAAGGTTTCTCTCACATCATCTTCCCACCTTGTCATAAATTCAGGTAGGAATTCATTAATAGGACAAGTGTCACATGTGCTTATTAATTTAGAGATGGGTTTGAAGGGCAAGAGAGAAGGCAGGAGGCAAGGTGAGGAGGTACAAGAGATACAAACCTTTGTGGAAACTAGTCCCTGCAGAGCGAAGCAGAACATAACATCTCTGGTCAGTAACACATGTGCTGAGAGAAGCCACACACATTTGAACTCATATTTGACTCTGATCCTGAAGGAATCACTCTGGTTGGAAAAGAACCCTGGGATCAATGAGTCCAACCATCTACCCTACAAGTTCACCCCTAAACCACACCCCTCAACACCTCATCCAAATGATCTTTAAACACATCCAGGGATGGCAACTCAATCACCACCCTGGGAAGTCCATTCCAGGGCCTGACCACCCTTTCTGTGGAAACATTCTTCCTAAAATCTAGTCTAAACCTCTCCTGTTGTAACTTGAACTCACTCCCTCTTGTTATATCACTGATTGCTTGTGAGAAGAGACCAGCATCAACCTCTCCACAATGTCCTTCCAGGTAGCTGTAGAGAGTGATGAGGTCTCTTCTCAGCCTCCTCTTGTTCAAACTACAGAGCCTCAACTCTTCCGGTCTTTCCTCATAAGATTTATTCTCCAGAACCAAGCTTCTTGCCAGATGACTCTTGGTATTTTATTCCTCTTCTACGTCTATGAGCTAGTAACTGAGGGTTAAAAACTGCCCTGTGTTTTACTTTATACACAGGGACCATCCAGTAACTGATGCTGATGTGAAACTCAGAAATTAAGGACAGATGTAGGCAACGCATCGCTGGCTTTCCTCTTAGGCCCTGATCAAGAGGGAGGCTTTTCTTAAAATAGTTTAAGTGTCATTACATTGAAATAACCATTCTCAGTGGTTCTGAGAAACACAACCGACGCCGCTTTCAAGCTTTCGATTGCAAAGGCATGCAAGCGCGAAGGTTACTGAAGCAAAAGGTTCAGAATTAAACATACATGCCAAGAAGGATACACAGCACAGATGAATAATAGATGTCTATAAGTAAGAGGAAAAATAGACTTAAAATACCCACATAACTATTAATTAGTTATTAATATTAGATCTCTGGTCTATTTCCCTTCAAATTAGCCACCCACCAGCAAAATGTCAACTGCAAAACAAGAGCCTGTATTTATAGTACAACCCACTTCGACTCTTGAGAGACATGTCAGCCACTGCTAAGCAACAATACCCCTATTGTGTGCCTTCCCAAATTAACACCTAACACTCATTACAGGCAACTATACGTACAAAAGCCATAGTAGACTTTAATAGTTCTTATTACATCAGATGGGATGGTGCAAACATTCTTCTCTTCGAAGGGTATGCAGAGAGAAAGGAGAAACAGCACTGAGTAATCGATCGGCATGGAGCTGGGTCAGGCTGTATGCTGAAAGATCCTGTGCAGAGGTCTGCTGGGAGGAGTGAATGAGGAGATGGTAATACGGAATTCTTGGATCTGGTTTCACACAGAATCACTCCGGTTGGAAAAGACTCGTGAGATCATCGAGGGCAACCATCTACCCTACCTTACAAGTTCACCTCTAATCACATCCCTCAACGCTTCATCCAAAAGATCTTTAAACACATCCAGGTTTGATTGTTTCCTATCCAGAGCCTGGTTTTCATTGCTCCTGAAACACGATACAACATACTAACTTCATCTTCAGACAACTCATGTGGCAATGTCATCAACTAAGGAGAAACCACCCCCCCCAATGATCTAGCATCAGCAGGGGAAGGTGCATTCATTTGCACAAGGCTGACATCCAGGTGCTGGAGCAAGTGCAGAGAAGGGCAACAAAGCTGGTTAAGGGCCTGGAGAATCAATATTGTGAAGACAGATTGAGAGAGTTGGGGCTGTTTAGTTTGAGGAAGAGGAGGCTGAGGAGACACCTCACTGCTCTCTACCACTATCTGAAAGGACATTGTAGAGATGTTGGTGCTGGCCTCTTCTCATTAGTGACAGAACCAGAGAGAAGGGCTTCAAGCTCCAACAGGGGAGGTTTACATTAGACATCAGGAAAAAATTCTTCCTAGAGAGAGTGGTCAGGCACTGGAATGGGCTGCCCAGGGTGGTGGTTGAGTCACTATACCTGGATGAGTTTAAAAGATGCTTAGATGTAGTGTTGGTGGATCTGGTTTAGGGGTGAACTTGTAGACTAGGACTGATGGTTGGACTCAATGATCTCAAGGGTCTTTTCCAACTTGGATGATTCTATGATACTTTGGTAAGGGTCCACACACAAAATCACAGAGAATCCAGGTCAAGTCCCTCAGTGATGGCCAGCTCACAGAAATGGGAGACACATTTCGTACATGGGTCACTACTGAAATGCACAGGTCTCCTACGGCCTCCCCAGTTTCTCTTCACTCATAAAAAAAAAAAACCCAACTCTAGTACAAACTGCATGGGACACCTTTTCTCTGCAGTTTTTGCAAATGATGCAATTCAGGACTTCTCTGGCAAAATCAGACCATGCTGGAGATTCCACAGGAGGTCAGAAGTCACCGTGGCAAGTTAGATATTTGAAGAAGACAGCCACTGAGTTTTCTTCTGGTTTGTGTTTTGTAATTTGCCTTCAAAACAGTTCTCTCTCCAGATGCCTGACACTAACTGCAGTCAAAGCAGAAAAAAGAGCCCCCTGCAGAGCTCCACTGAAGATGGAGAGCTGGCAGGAGAAACCCTGGCAATACACACTAAATTGCCTCAAGCCTTCTGCTGCGGAAGAAGCAGGACTCATTGTTTCCGAGATGTCTCCCATAGAGAGGAAACAGAAATAGAGAATTACACAGAAACAGTTCTCTAAACAAACTTCAGCCCAAGGAACACCGTCTCCTGAACAAGAAGTGACCTGTGCTCGCTCAGATTTCAGAGTATAACAGCCTACATTACAGCTTTACAGCAGGTTTATTTGCAATACTCAGAAATGTCTGGAAGAGACACACAGTAATCAGTGCTGCTCATCCTTCCTCTTGGTATAAAACTCACAGCATTTTCCAGCAGCTCGCAGGAGCCCACCCCTCCTAATAACACCTTTTACAGGACTTCCTTCTATGCCTCACTCTGTTTTCTCTTGTAAAAATACCCTCCTCTTAGCCTTAAGATTTGCAGAAAGCCAGGGGCCCTGTGCCAGCTGTTTAATTTCTCATGTATTTATGCATACCAAACTATTTGTACAAAGAGATCAATTGTAGCTGCAACTAATTCTGCACGTTGCCAATTCACCCTGTATTAGAAAGATCATCGTTTGTTATCTGGGAACAGTTTATCTATGTTTTTCCACTTCCTAAATTTTCCCTTTTATCTAAAGACGCCCTTTAGTGTTGTGTCTGTTAAAGATCAGGAGTCAGACCTGAGAAAAGGAAACAAGAGCTGCATGAAGACACAAAATATGGAGCCAGCTGGGATCCAAAGCCTCTTTCATCACACGGGATATTTTTATATCCATTGTACGTTTCATTCCTTCTAATAACAGCCACACGTGTAAGCAGGAAAGCTGGAAAGCTCTGAGGTACTTTAGAAAGAGATAAGAAAGGAAAAAATTAATACGGCCCCATCCATCCCATGCTGGGATTTTCCTTTCTATATGTTGAAAAGATTTAAACCTTAAGGAGATCATTTAAAAAATTTCAGGATTAGAGTGAGCTTGACCAGCTAAGTGAAAGGCTCCTCTATCAGCACATTTCACTCAAGCAACAGCTGTGGGGATCCACATGTCTTATAGCTACAAACGGAAACTGGAGCTCGGCTCTCGACAAGCGAATTTGCCTCTGCGGCTGTAACGCGGCAATCGATCTCGCACCGCCTGCCTTATATCAAACCTGCACCAAGGAGAGACCTAGTTCCTGGCTTTTGATTTTTCTCCTATTGCAAATCATTTCATTGCAACAGCTTATCTCAGAACATGAAAACACCATCACGAGAAGAGAGTAGTTTAATTTTAAGATGATGTTGGTTTTACAGAGAAAAGACCACGTGATGTGATTTGTATGGTTTAATCAATCTTAATAGACATACAGAAGGTAGAGGTTTGGGGATGTTATGGAGATTAAGGCAAGTGGTTTTCTGGGGAGTCCTGGCTCATACAGATCACTAAAAAAATCCACAACAAAACTTCTTGAAACCACAGAAACAGAAGAGACCAGTAACAGTCACTTAACCCCTGGTGATTAGCAGATCGAGAGAGGTTCTCCTCCCCCTCTATTCTGCCCTGCTGAGAGCATATCTGGAATATTGTGTCCAGTTCTGGGCCCCTCAGTTCAAGAAGGACACAGAACTGCTGAAGAGAGCACATGCAGAGCCACAAAGATGACGAAGATTTTCTCATCATCTCCCTGATGAGAAAAGGCTGAGGGAGCTGGGTCTCTTGAGCTTAGAGAAACAGAGACTGAGGGGTGACCTCATTAACGTTTATAAATATTTGAAGGGTGGGTGTCAGGAAGATGGAGCCAGACTCTGCTCAGTGTCATCTAATGACAGGAGAAGGGGCAATGGGTGTGAGCTGGAACATAGGAGGTTCCATGTGAATGTGAGAAGGAAGTTCTTCCCAGTGAGGGTGACAGAGCACTGGAAGGGGCTGCCTAGGGTGGGCTGTGGAGTCTCCTTCTCTGGAGATGTTTAAAACCTGTCTGGCCACGTTCCTGCGCGACTTGGTCTACATGGTCCAGTCTAAAATCATCCCTGGCACAACTTGTGGCCATTTCCTCTTGTTCTATCACTAGTGACCTGGGAAGAGAAACCAATCTGCACCTCTCTGCCACCTTTTTTCAGGTAGTGGTAAAGAGCAATAAGGTCTCCCTTCAACCTACTTTTCTCAAGACTGAACAACTCCAGTCCTCTCAGCTGCTCCTCATAAGGAGTCAGTCTCTTACACATATTATTCAAAACATACCAAACCCAGTATTTTCTGTCCCAGGTGAAGCAAACTTGTCTAATTCAACAGAACAACACTCAGATGAGAAAAGCAGATGTGACTGTACATCTGCCACAGCACATTACTGGGAAAAAAGCTTCAAAAGCTTGTTTTGTCAAGAAGAAAACAGAGCACTTGCAAGTAGTTAAAGGTTTGTAGGGCTTTCTCAACCTATTGTACTTCGCATTTACACGTCCATACTATGTTTTTATAATTACAAGAACAAGATCGATTTTTCTTCCCCTTTATATTGTGAAGCTAAATCGTTCAGGTGCTGATTACCTCCACCAAGGCAGTTAAAACCTGACCCCGTTTCTAGACACAAATGAGCTGCATTTTTCACAGCACAGGCACACGTAACCCAGTTCATCCCTGCTTATCCCATCCCTTGGTTCCATTTGTAACACTGAAACCTGAGGAATAAAAAAAGAATAGCAAAGCCACTACAAATCACTGCCTCGGAGGAAAATGAGCAGGCTTGGGTGCAGGGAGTGGGTGGCAACCCTCCCTCCCTTCCCGGTGTGCTTCCCTGATTTGTAGAGAAGGAAAAGCCAAAGCAGCCGATGTGCAGAGTTTATATCACTTCTCTGTGCTGCCAAACAGACACCAAGTGAATTACAAGGCTGCAAGGCCAGGATTATATAAAACCTAAAAACCCTCTGGTAGTCATCATCTTTACTATCTGAGTATAAATCACAAGGTGTGCTGGTACAAACCCCTTGTAAAAACTCTGATGTGTTTATACACACTCGGATAAGATGGAGCTGTACAAGAGGATCTACAAGACACACACCATCAGAAAAAACAACAAACCAGAGGGAAAAGATCATAGAGATTTTACTCATTTCACTCACAATTTTTCTGTGCTGTTTCAGGCACCTCTCTTTTTGCTCAAGGAACCTTCACAACCTTTAAAACCACACATGGTAATTGTTATTATTATCACTATTTATTTGAGCAACAGCAGCATCCAGAAGATGCCTTTTCTTTATCCTCACGTTGCACAAAAAGAATTACAGACCATTAGGGATTGGAAGGGATCTAGTCCAATCCCCCTCCCACAGCAGGATCACCTAGCTCAAGTCACACAACATATTCAGATGGGTCTTAAATGTCTCCAGAGAAGGAGATTCCACAACCCCCTGGGCAGCCCCTTCCAGTGCCCTGTCACCCTCACCATGAAGAAGTTCCTTCTTATATTTATGTGGAACCTCCTATGGTCCAGCTGACTCCCACTGCCCCTTGTCCTATCATGGGATGACACTGAGCAGAGCCTGGCTCCATCCTCCTGGCACCCCCCCTTTCCATATTTATAAAAATTAATGAGGTCATCCCTCAGTCTCCTTCAGGCTTTCCTTATCAGGGAGATGCTCTGCTCCTTTCATCATCTTTGTGACTCTGGGCTGGACTTTCTCAAGCAGTTCTGTGTCCTTGAACTGAGGGGCCCAGACACATAAGACTTTGTTGTTGTGCTGCACAGATTGAGATCTAACCAGACGCTGTCCATAAAAAACATAAAAGGAAGATGTCAATGACAAAAAACCCAAATCTCCAGTGCAGGACATTTGTTGTTTTGTTTTAATGCATTTTCCTTAGACCATCTGCTACTTGTTCCTAACAACCAAGGTTCTCCAGATAGACTGCAGCACTGCTGCTGCTGGTTCAGCCTTTCTAGCGCATCCCATTAAAAAAATAAGATATATATTCCTCTTCTGAGGGAGGCAACTTCACCACTGAAGAGTTTTTGAAGATAATGAAGGCGCTGAGATGTGACAGCTTTTTCATGCATTCCGCAAAGTGCTAGTTGTGTCTGAGTTAGGCTAAGTACAGTGTTGAAAACGACCACTCTTACATCTAAGTACACAACTACTTCCCCAGTCAGTGAAATGAATCACAGACTCACAAAATATTAGGTATTGGAAGGGACCTTGAAAGACCATCTAGTCCAATTACCCTGACACAGCAGGATCACCTAGACCAAGATATTCAGGCAGGTTTTAAACATCTCCAGAGAAGGAGACTACAACCTCCTTGGGCAGCAACTTGAATGCAACTGCTCTGCTTTTCCAGCCATACAGAAAATACACACTCCTACAGAGAGGTTCTCTGTCAGCTCTGGTGAAGGCAGCAGCAACCCAGGCTCTGAGCATAGCGAGCAAGGACGTGTTTTGGGGAAGAGGCTGAGAGAGGAAAGGAAAAGGCATCACAGGAACAGACACTCTTTCTGTTCTTGGCTCTGGCTGTTGGGCTGGGCTCGACAGTGCCTTATTAAACATCTGAAGCTCTAGAAATCTGCAGCCATTACCCTAGTGTGAGGCAAAACGTTGCACATGCTGCACTTCTGTCTGTCTAGGAAGATTCTGTCTTCATTCAGCAAGTATTTAGTAGATTCAAGATTTCCCAAAACAAATGATTTTTCTAAGTGTTACTAAAGAAATCCACGAAGCACCTAGTTTTGGTTAGAAGTGATAAACAGATGCATTTCTTACAGTGAAGCCCACACTGTACAGATCCTAGTGTCTCTTCTCCTACTGCAACTACATACAGGAGAAAGGAAGCAAAATCCCTTCCTCAAAATGCTGTTTAGGAGGAGGTTTTGGTATTCACTTGCTATTACAATCATCCCTCCTCCCCCATCCAGTATAGTCCCTGTCCAGTATAGTCCTGCTTTTTGACAGCACTGCTCTTTCCACTGCACCAAAATGTTTATCATTAAGGTCTTCTAGGAACGCAGAGCGAGTCAGGCAACACTTTACCTTTTGACAAATCCACGTTACTTAATGAATGTCTTTCCCTCACCAAATACTTCAACTAAGCCTCCTAATTATAGCTCTGTTATCACAAGATTTCTACATACGACAGCAGAGGTGCAGGAATCTGAAGTCAGGACAGCCATGAGACTGCTTTTCAAACACCTTCCACACTGGGTAATAAAGTGCCATCTTACTCAACCCTGATGCAGTGTGCAGCAAGTTGCTTGTATATACACATCAGAGTCTTCTCTTCCACACTGTCCCAAAAGTGATCCTTAGCTCCATGAACCATCCAAGGAGAGTATGAGGGAGCTGGCAGTGTTTAGCCTGGAGAGGAGGAGACCCAGGGAAGACCTTATCCCTCTCTACAACTGAATGGGGGGGGTCAGGCTCTTCTCCCAGGCAACTAGTACCTCTCCCAGGATGAGAGGGCAGGGCCTGAAGCTGCACCAGAGAAGGGTTAGGTAGGATGTTAGGAAGCCCTCGTGGGAAGAGTGTGCAGACAGTGGAACAGACTGCTCGGGGCAGTGCTGAAACCCCCATCCCCGGAGGTGTTTAAGGACAGACTCGCTGTGGCACTTAGTGCCCTGGCCTGGCCAATGTGGTGACATCAGGCTGGGCTGGATGAGCTCAGAGTGCTTTTCCAGTGATGGGCTATGAACGCCTCTCACTGGGCACCCACATTTCACCCACTTCTGCTCCCAAACAGGCTCTTACAGTTGAGTTCTAGCTAACTCTCATGGGTGCAGCCAAAGCGCTGCGAGGCAGTGCTAGATTTATCCGCACATATATAACCACTCTGACGTGCATTCATTTTCCAGTGGAAGATTCCCAGGGAGGCAGCGCTGTTCAAAACACAAGTGAAACGCTGCCAGGCCAAGGGAAGAAGGAAGCAAGTGTGGTTTTCTCTGACCCGGATCTCCAAGCTCCTTCCCCTACTCGGAGCGCTGTGCCCTACAAACCGCTGCGGATTTTCCACCAGATGAGTTGTAAGTCACAGAAATATGTGGAACAATTAACTTTGCTTAAGCTGCAATGCTTTTTCTTCAAGAGTGAGCCCTGGAGTTCCTAATTTATGAGTCTTGCATAGCTGAGATCTCTGTAAGCAGATGTCACCAACCACAGCTGTAACTTGGCACTTGTAGTAACACTCTGCTCAAGCTCTGCCTTTGCTGATGTTTTGTGCAGAAAGTCCCAGATTAATTTTAGGATAACAGAACCTTAGGAACCCCCAAAATGAGTATTTCTTTCCATAATTTAGCTGTGTATCGAAGCCATGAGTTCTCTTTGGAAGGCTTCAGAATTTATGTAGGCAGTACTCTTTTTCAAAACCTGAGTTTAAAGACTCAAATAACTGATTAAACTGTTTTCCAAACCAGACCAAATACTTCAGCCCAAGACCCATTATGTGCTTCTGAATTTGCTGGACTATAACACTCATGTGTGCTATACTGTTCTGTCCCAGGTGACAGGTTTTGTCCCTCGTTCCAAACAGAAGGATGTGATTTACTTCCACACGCATCCAACTCGCTAATCTGGCAAAAGAGAATGTGGCTGAAAGATGGCTGATGTTCTCTCCAGGTTACACAAAGCTAAGCTTTCCTATCTTTCAAAGACAAAAGCTGTTTTCCATAAACAAGCTGAGCTCGTTTGGCAGAGCACTGGGGTCCCCCCTTGAGCCCAGTCTGTATCAAGTGTCCACCTTAAATCTAGTGAAGCCATTTTCCCTCCTGTTTTATGATGGAAAGATAATCCCAAAATCTTACTCCCCTGATGGATGAGATCTGTTTTCTCATTTCCAGCCTGAATATCCTCCTTGCCAAGACACACACATTACTTCTTGTCCCAGTGCTGTCTTTAGTCTAACACAGACAGCAGTTCCACTCACTGAGGTCTTTATCAAGCCCTCATGTATTTAGAGAGAGCAATTATATTCCCTGACAGACTTCACTGGAATAAACCAACCAACTTTACAGTGTCCTCTTGTGAGACAGACTCAGCTCTTCCTTTACTACTTCCATAGTACTTTTCTGCCTCGATCACTTCACGCTCAGTCTTTCTCAAACAAGGTCTACCAGAGTAGTTCAGTGTCACACCCAGGACTCCCCTGGAGGTGTTTAAGGACAGGCTGGATGGGGCTCTGGGCAGCCTGGTCTAGGGTGGGGTGTCCCTGCCCATGGTGGGGGGGTTGGAACTGGATGATCAGGTGGTCCCTTCCAACCCTGAGTGATTCTGATTCCGTAACTTCTCCAGTGAAGTGATCCTGCTGTGGCAGGGGGATTGGACTAGATGGGTCCCTTCCAATCCCTAATGATTCTGTGATTCTATGACTCAGCAGTGCTGCCTTGTACACGAGCTGCATTAATACTCTAAGTACCTCCTCACCTCACGGATGTTATCACTTCATTTTCCAGAGCTGTAGGGTATTAGAGAAAAATATATGCTTTGATTTTACTGTCTAATATGCACAGGTATTCGAGTTCCTCCATCATTTTCAAGAGATAAGAACCCAAATTAGAACAAAATTCACATCTATCCAGAAATGCACGACCACATGCCTTCTGCTGTGAAATTTCAGTCCACTTTTTCCACTCAAGTCCTAAAGGTCATCTAGCTCTTTCTGTAGGGTACTCTGTTCCTCATCTCTACTGACAGCACCTCCCAACTTTATGTCACTAGCAAATTTTATTGCACACTCCTACCGCTGGTGCCAAGCTCAGGAGTGACTGTAATAAAGTCAGCCCAAGACCAGTTATTATGACAACTGGTTTCCTTTGGCACAGACATCCCCTGTGAGCATGAATTTATGTGACCTCCCTTTACCACACTCCTTATTCACCTCACAATTCTTTTAAAACATTTAAGCAGTACTTGAGAGAATAATTTCCAACATATTGCTGGAACCAATGTCTTAACACAACTTTAGATAGATTAGCTCTAGTTTATTCTTTGGTCTAAAACCAGAAATTAACATCTTTAAGAAAGACAGTACAGACCCCACCAGAGGTGTCCAGAAAGCTCATGTGCTTAGCTCACAATCTCAGAATTACTGAGGCTGGAAAAGACTTTCAAGATCACCAAGTCCAGCCTGTGACCTAACATCACCACAGTAGATAGAACAGGACACTAAGTACCACAATCAAACACCTTCAGGGATGGGAACTCCACCACTGCCCTGGGCAGTCCATTCCAAGGTCTGATCATCCTTTCCATGAGGAAGGGCTTCCTAATATCCAACCTAACGTTCTCTTGGTGCAGCTTCAGGCCCTGTCCTTACATCGTGGTGCTAGTTGCCTGGGAGAAAAGCCCGAGCCCCACCTTCAGAGAGTCAGAGAAAGGGAGAAGATCCCCTCTGAGTCTCCTCTTCTCCAGGCTAAACACCCTCAGCTCCTCAGCAGACTTTTCCTCCAGTCCCTTTCCCCAGCCTCGTTTCTCCTCTGCACCCACTCCAGCCCCTCAATCTCTTTCTTCAAATGAGGGACTCAGAACTGCTCCCAGTACTCAAGGTGATGCCTCAACAGTGCCAAGGTACAGGGGGCCAATTTTGTGATTATAAATATGTATGTAAACACACACAGTAAAGAGCAGCAACCCTTACTCAGGTCCCTCTCAATGCAAAGCCAGAGTACCCTCAAACCCTGAGATGTGTCAAGCATTCATTCTTCCCCCAAACACATCACAATCCACATCTGACTGCAGATGACTGAAAAGCAGCCTGATGAAACTGAGAAAGCATTAACAGCAGCAGTTCAAGAGATCAACCTCAGCAGGGTAATCCCTGAAACTGCCCTGACACAGTCATATTGCAGGCAAGATGTTAGGAAAAAGGGATGTGGAGCTGCTGGAGGGCGTCCAGCTCAAAGAAATGAGGATGAAGGAGGAAGTGGAGCACCTTCCTTACGAGGAGAGGCTGAGGGAGCTGGGTCTCTTGACCTTGGAGAAAAGGAGACTGAGTGGTCACCTCATTAATGTCTATAAATATTTGAAGGGTGGGTGTCAGGAGGATGGAGCCAGGCTCTGCTCAGTTGCATTTAGTGATAGGACAAGGGGCAATGGGTGTCAGCTGGAACACAGGAGATTCCTTATAGGTATCAGAACAAACTTCTTCCCAGTGAGGGTGACAGAGCCCTGGAACAGGCTGCCCAGGGGAGTTTTGGAGTCTCCTTCATCAGAGACATTTAAAACCCGCTTGGATGTGTTCCTGTGCAACTTGGTCTAGGAGATCCTGCTGTGGCAGGGGGATTGGACTAGATGATCTTTCGAGGTCGCTTCCAATCCCTAATGATTCTATGAAAAAAAGGAAATTCATCTGAAATCCAAGGGCCACCACAGAAACACCCACAGAACGTGGCAGGCAGTGCTTCCTCCTGTGGGCTACAAGGGTATGCCAAGAAACTCCAACGGAAGAAAACTGGTCAGGTCAGCAAAAACAACTTCACAACAGCCTGTTCATCGCAGCTTCAGTCCAAGTCAAACTCTGGGACACATAACGCTCTCTGCCTGGTGGACTTTCAGCCAGGAACCTAGTAAACTGCAACAGCATAGGAAATACCTCAGTAATTACCAAAATGGAACAATTCAGCACGAAAGCATTTTGCTTTCAGAAAAAGTTAAATGTAAAAGAAACCAGGAATTAGGCTAATGGTATGCACCAATGATCTGCTCTAGGCTGCATTCACACTCTCATAATCACATTAGATACTCACTTGTTGCAGAAAGCATCAAATCTGTAGGAGAAAAGGCAGTGGTGACCTTGCCTAGAGGCACATCACCTCAGGGGGCCAATGTAGGAAACAGCAACTTGTATCTTCTATTTAGAGCAAAAACTCAGCGCACCTAGTGCTATTTCCCACTTCAATCTATGTAATTAACAGTCACCTCCCCACAGCATTTCCCTGGGTACAAATACCCTTAACCTGCTCCTCAGGTTACTTCTGTTTCTCTTTCCAGATGGTCAGTCTTACAGAACCAAGAACATTAAGGGTTGGAAGGGACATTGAAAAATCATCCAGTCCAATCCCCCTACCACAGCAGGATCACCTAGACCAAGTCACACAGGAACACATCCAGGCAGGTCTTAAACATCTCCAGTGAAGGAGGCTCCACAACCCCACTGGGCAGCCCCTTCCAGCGCTCTGTCACCCTCACTGTGAAGAAGTTCCTTCTCCTATTGATGTGGAACTTCCTCTGTTCCAGTTCACAACCACTACCCCTCCTTCTCCTATCATTAGATGGCACTAAGCAGAGCCTGGCTCCATCTTCCTGACACCCACTCTTCACACATTTATCAACATGAATGAGGTCATCCCTCAGTCTCCTTTTTTTCCAAGCTCAAGAGACCCAGATCCCTCAGCCTTTCCTCATAAGGGAGATGTCCCACTCCCTTCATCATCTTTGTGGCTCTGTCCTTGATTCTCCCCAGCAGTTCTGTGTCTTTCTGGAACTGAGGGGCCCAGAACTGCACACAATACTCCAGATGTGTTCTCACCAGGGCAGAGTAGAAGGGGAGGAGAACCATTCTTGATCTGCTAACCACTTCCCTTCTGATCCACCCCAGGATGCCACTGGCCGCCTTTGCCACAAGGGCCCACTGCCGGCTCATCGTCATCCTGCTGTCCACCAGGACCCCCAGGTCCCTTTCTCCTCCTACACTGCTCTCCTCAGGTTACTTCCCTTTTTTCCCAGATGGTCAATCTCTAGAAAAGATCCTCTGTACCTCAGCCCCTTCTTGGTTCAATCCATTCTGTTGGCTCATCAGTAGAATAATTTATCAACTGCAGCAAGAATAGCTGCAACAAATTTGTTCGCTATGTAAATCAGGGTCCCTGTAAGTAGGATGGAATTCCAGCCTTTTCAAAAGCTTTTTAATGTGAAATGCTGACATCAAGTCTTAAGTTCATTTGATTATTTTTTCTGTTTATGTTATTAGCAATCAGTTTTTCTGGCACTCTCCTCTGTTCCAGTTCAATCACTCAGCTGAATTACTTGAACTCCTGCTGAACTGCACCAAAAAAAGGAAAATTAACTAATGCCTCATTTGGTCTTGTGACCATAAAACTTGTGTTTTCATTCCCTCTTTAACCTTTGACCATCTATTTTTTCCCCCTTAATTTGTGTGTTATGTACCTGATAGTTTCAGATTTGTTTCTTTTATTCATGGAATAAGAGTCTGCTCTGATGGCTGATGTGCCCTCGCTTCGTGTGCATCACTCCCTGACTTTACTCTAGATTCTCATTAATAAGCACACACTTCAAATCTCATCACACACACGTGGTACCTGACTCACTGCATTCTCTTCTCCAGAAGTGCAGGGCTGTTTGCACAGAAAAGCATTGACCTCAGAGGAAAGAACCTTACAAAAGAGAGAAATGGCTGGTTTTGTGAGCACTCATTGGCCCCATTACTATTTCACTGATATTTATTAATAGTAGTATTTATTATGTTACATACTGAAGTCCTCTCCTTTTCAAACTGTTGTGATGGAGTTGAACTTCATTCATGCTACTGGGTTGTTTTGGGTTATTTTGTTTCAACAGATGTCAAACGTCAGATTATAAAATAAAACATTTTAAAGACACATACAGGCCATAAAATATGGTTTCAGCTACAGCCAAAAAGGAATTAAAAGATGGCATGAATGAGTATTCCAGCTGCGGCTCACATCCGACATCCATACCCTCCATTTGAGTGAATGTTAAGTTCATAGATGTCAATCCTACATACACTGCTCAACATCAACCCTGAGAATGCAGAGCACAGAATCACAAGACATTAGGGATTGGAAGGGACCTTGAAAGACGATAATCCCTCTGCCACAGCAGGATCATCTAGATCAAGTTGCACAGGAACGTATCCAGGTGGGTTTTACATGTCTCCAGGGGAGGAGACTCCACAACTCCCCTGGGCAGCCCCTTCCAGTGCTCTGTCACCCTCACCAGGAAGAAGTTTCTTCTCATACAGATGTGGAACCTCCTCTGTGCCAGTTCACACCCATCGCTTCTTGTCCTATCACTAGAAGACACTGAGCAGAGCCTGGCTCCATCCTCCTGACAACCACACTTCACAGATTTATAAACATTAATGAGGTCAACCCTCAGTTTCTTTTTCTCCAAGCTCAAGAGACCCAGCTCCATCAGCTTTTCCCCATCAGGGAGATGGCTCCACTCCATCTTTGCGGCTCTTTGCCGAACTCTCTCCAGCAGTTCTGTGTCCTTCCTGAACTGAGGGGCCCAGAACCAGACATAGTATTCCAGATTCTAAGGCAGAGTAGACCTCCTCTTGAACAGTTTTATATTTGTTCATTAAATCACAGTGACACCACCATGTATTACCTTCACATACACACCCGGGTGTGCTACCCTAGTGACTATGACCAAGAGACCTGGCATATAAGGACAGGCTTCTGGCCTTGGCTTGAGTCCCTGGTCTTTAGTAGCCAGCACATCTCAGTTTCTCCTGAAGAAATATAAGTCAGTGTATTCAGCACTTTCCTCTCTGCCTACAGGCAGTTCTTGTTCTGCAGCAATATTCACTATCTCCAAGCATCTACACCACTGAAACTAAGAGCAGCTTTTACTTCTGTTGACTTGAAGTAGTATCAACTTTTTGTTGACAGCAGGAAACCAAGATCAAGACCTGACGATACAAGTGACACGTTAACAAGGTCTCCTGTGAAACAAGCTCTGCTCTTCTCCAGATGGCACTGCTCACACGCTCAGACACAAAAGAGCCTGTCCTTGGGTTTTCTTGACAACATCCTACTTCACACACACCTAATACCCAGTTTGTTTTTTTTAATATGCGACCAACTTACTCGCTGTCAAAGCCATTTGACACCATATTTATTTCTTTCACATAATAGAGCAGGAAAAAGGTCACTTGAGGTTAGGAAACTTCACCACGGGCATATGGCAGTGAACCCACAGCAGAAACATAATATCTCCCTCTTCTCTAAAGCAGATGGCTTGCTGATCAAGTAAGATATAATCTAACGATAGCCGTGCTACTACTGCTGCTATTAACTATGGAACCAAAACCAGCATCATGTAGTAAAGACACAAGAAAAACAACAAGGCAGGGGAGGTGGTGGAGGAGGAAGGCAACAAGGAAACAAACCCATCGAGTAAAAAAGCTTCAACATAAGACAGCCTACTGCAAGTAAAACGGCCTCTTTTCACAGAATCACAGAACATTAGGGATTGGAAGGGGCCCCAAAAGATCCTCTAGTCCAGTTGCCCCACCACAGCAGGATCACCTAGATCCAGTCGCAAAGAAACATATCCAGTCAGGGTTTAAAGGTCTCCAGAAAAAGAGACACTCGTTTAAGACTTGCAATGGCAATAGGAAAGGAAGAGCAATGGACTTCATCCTGTTTTAGAGGATGTTGCCCTAGTCTCAGATACTGGCCCAGTTCCCTTTGCTCCTGTGATTGCACTGAATTGGGAACCTGCCAGGGGCTGCATATCCCTGCTGCTTAGATGATTACATATTTATGATTCTGCCGAGAAGTCTTAGTCAAAGATTATTTCTGAACTGTAAAATGCTTAGAGAATCAGCAGAGAAAGTTCTCTTGACAAACGCTACTTCAAAACAGAGCAACCACTTCTTAAAATTTTCAGGACAGTCATTTCCCTTTCAGCTGATTCATTCAGCAGCAAACTTCAACCAATGGTAGAAAAAGAAAGAGGGGTGTTTTCCCTCTGAATCAAAGGGAATCTCACTGGTGCATTTGACTTGATTTCTGTTAAAAATACAGAAAATTAAATAACTCTTTAAAAAAAAAATCAAAGAACATTAGGGACTGGAAGGGACCTGGACAGATCATCTAGCCCAATCCTCGACATAACACTTACCACAGTATGCACCCTACCACACCACTCAGCTTCTTCTGCATCACACACGCATTCCTCTCAACACATACACAATATCAGCTAGTTGACATCACCCAATACGTGCTGATCCAATCCCACAGAAGGTAGGAACACTTGGAAATATAACTGTTCAGCTCTAACCAATTATCAGACTGTGCCTCACTTTCCTTCACTGATAATAACAACCTTTGATTTTGGAAAGAGCCAGAAAGTCCATGTTTAGACTGTTCCAGAAAGTGCTAGAAATAAGTTTGAGGTTGTTTTTTCCTTTCAAAGTTGCACTGCATAAACCACACAACCTACAGCCTCAACAACACACCTCACGAGCACTTTCAGGCCCTGCTTTCAAGGTTGGTCTGCTTTACGCACGTGAGTAGCCCGTACTTGTATCTCACAAGAACTACTCCAACACTTGTACACACATGAGCATTTTAAAAACACAGGCCTTAGTCTTGCAAGGTTATTTATTTTGAAGCAAGTCTTGCAAGGTTGTTTACCTTGAAGCAACTACTCGTGTTTCGTGCAGCCAACATCTTTAAGTACTGACACGGTTCCTAGACTATTAAAATCAGGAGTCTCTGTTCTCACAGCCATGAAGACCAGCCCTCAGCTCTACCTTCTTTCCAAGGCCTGCCCACCCGCAGGTACTCTTTCCTACGTACTTACAGCTGTGACATTTAGCTCCACTGAAATACAGGCAACTTCACAATTCCAGTGCAAACCCTGCTGCTAATCACACAGACCTCTTGCTGTCCTTGGCAGGCACTGGCAGAAGCAGGGCTACCACGTAAAGCCAACACCTCCAGTTCTAGGTGCAGGCTCCTATCCCTCTCTCTTGCCTGTCTTCCTCTGATTAACCTGGCAGATAGATCAGCATTTAACTGGGTTTAGCAGCTGTGGAACCACAGGCTAATGGTTACGTTCATTTATGCCTTCATCTGTCTTCTAAGGAGTGGTAAGGCCACACGACACCAGTACAGAAGCCACCACACAAAGGGGTTTGCAAAAGCAGTCTTTAAACTGTCTTGGAAGTTTTTGCAAACATCTTCCAATCCCTTCACTTTTCTTCATCCTCTCCAACTCTTCCAACCACTCCTGCTGTTTATTTCTGAGCTAAATCCTCTGAGTAATCACAGTGAAGTGCTGAATCCATGGAATTCTCTGGCCCAGGCTTAGTGCCTCCAGAGCTGTTCTCCTACGATAAGTCTCTTATCACTTGATGTAATACAGAATGCCTGAGCTACACCTTCAAAACACAGTATGATGTGTTCATTGAGCAGCACACAGCATTGAAAAGAATATATTTAAAACATCTACTTTCTGTTCTCCTTAAGAGACTACGAGGACATGACTTTGCTGTTGACCTTGTTTTCTTGAAGACCATGTGCTCACTGCCTGTCCTCAGGCTTAGCCTGTGCCAGCTTGCAATAAACTGTGGCGTTCTCTGCTCTCTTCTGCAAAAGGCCTTTTCTAACTGATCAGAACCTTGATCTTTGTCAAGTAAGAGTCAGTGCCAAGAACTCGGGCACTGCGTGTTTCAGGATGCTTTGCAGCAGGTCACCACATTGCCTTCCTTAAGTCCTCCACATCTCTTTTTGCTTGTATCCCACAGAATACACCCCATCACAGAAGATGTCGTACGATGGAACCAAACAGACACTTCCCAGCTTTCTGTGAGTTGCTGGTTTGTGTGAGTTTGCACACTCTTTTCTCTGTAGATACAGATACACACCGTAACACCCAGGTACAGCCACAGACACACACACACAGGCCTTCTTCAATCATTTGTAGAAGACAAACCATTTTGTTTCTGAAACTTGCAAAATAAAAACCTGGCAAGGTACAATGGAAAAATCTCTGAGTTAAGGTCCCCATCAACATGAGAAGAAACTTCTTCCCAGTGAGGGTGACAGAGCACTGAAATGGGCTGCCCGGGGTGGGGGGTTGTGGAGTCTCCTTCTCTGGAGACGTTTAAAACCCACCTAGACGTGTTCCTGTGCGACCTGGTCTAGGTGATCCTGCTGTGGTGGGAGGATTGGACTAGATGATCTTTTGGGGTCCCTTCCAATCCCTAATGTTCTGTGTGAACATGTGATTCTACCTAAGGTACTTCCTTCCCTCCATTAGCTAGAGCCTTTGCTAAGACTCTGACATGATCTTTTGCTCAGGCTGAAGGTCCAGGACTTGGGATTTTTATTTGCAACACATTCATTAATCCTTGTGACTGTGGATTAAGCGCCCAGTTATCAGCCTCTAAATGAACCTTCAAAAATCCTAGAAAAAGTAGTGCTATACAATCATTTTCCTTCACTTAACAGGCCTTTTTTGCAAAGCCTTTCCATCTTCCCTTTGGGACTCTGAGGAACATTACAGCTGACTTGGAAGAATGGGAAGGAGAATTTACACCAGCTGAACACAGCCACACTCTCTCTTAGCAGGCTGTATCACAGTATAAATATTTTATTTGTAACAAAAAATTGCCAACAATTACAGAATCACAGAATTATTGAAGATGGAAAAGACCTCTAATATCATCAAGCACAGCCTATGACCTAACATCACGACATTGGCCACACCAGGGCACTAACTGCCACAGCCAGGCTGGCCTTAAACACCTCCCGGGATGGGGACTGCTCTGGGCAGTCCATTCCACTATCTGGGCACCCTTTTCATGAGGAAGGGCTTCCTAATACCCAACTAACCCTCTCTTGGTGCAGCTTCAGGCCCTGCCCTCTCGTCTTGGTGCTGGCTGCCTGGGAGAAGATCCTGACCTTCACTTGACTACAGCTTCCCTTTAGGGAGTTGGAAAGAGGGAGAAGCCTCTCCCTGAGTCTCCTCTTCTCCAGACTCAACACCCCCAGCTCCCTCAGCCTCTTCTCATCAGACTTTCCCTCCAGTCCCTTCCTCAGCCTTATTGCTCCTCTGCACCAGCTCCAGCCCCTCCAAAATTGTTCTGATTCCAGTATATGTACAGAACATGGCTAGGCACGTTAAACCAAGTCCTGTTTGGCAGCAGAACACAAACTGCTTCTATCAGCTCAACCTCTGGCCCACACTTTGTCAAAGAACATCAGAGAGAAAACCAACATGATAAAAACCTATAATGGTTCTTTTTTTCACTATATATCAGATTAAATTATGATTATTTGGGGAATGATGAAGGACATGTCTAACTTGCCTCTTAAATCTACACTCAAAGTGTTTCAAAGTTAATTAAGAGATGAGTAATTGTTTAGAAGTCTCTAGAATAATAAAATATTATAACTTAGAGCACAAAAACAGCCCTTAAAGAGTGGAGAATATTTCAGTTCAGTACAAGTAACACCAGAGTATGTTTTATGATCACTGTAACAACCAGCATGCCCTTGAGACTGTGCAATTCTGAATCTCTAATATAAATTTTAGAGGGAAAATTAGGACAAAATGCAGTAACTTTTCAAGTACAGTCTCTTAGTATTTTAAAATTTTATGAAGTATAAAGACTGGGTTAATATGGAATGAGTCATGGTTTTAAGAGAAGCAGCAATATGGACACGTACTTGAAAACATAAGTGAAAACACATTCAACTAATACAAACTGCAAAGAAATGAGAGCAGCTTTTTGTGGGAAAACATCTACAACAACAACTATAGTTTAGCAATAATAGAAAAGGCTGGGAGCACCACTAGCTTTAGTCTGGGGAAGTTAAAATACCAGTGACCAAGTGAAAATGATACCTTCTCACTCAACAAATCCATTCCCACCAGCTGAAATTCACCCCTAAGCAACAGATGCTGCCCGTATCAGCTCTGCACCTAAACACTGGGCTGCTAAAGGGCACACAGGCTTGGTCCAGATCTTTTGGTTTCAGTTGTATTTGATTTACTCGGCATCAAACACACTGCAACTTACATTTTGCTCCATTAAGTCTTCAAGAGTCAACAGAATCACAGAACCACAGAATTACTGAAGCTGGAAAAGACCTCTGAGATCATCAAGTCCAGCCTATGACCTATGAATCACTTAGTAGGTTTCAAAGGAAAGCATATACATCCAAGCAAATGGTCTTGGAGTGCCAGTCTTGCCCACACAGCAAAGACAAGGGAACCTGCAAAGGTACTGACGGGGGTATAATTTATTTACATAGTCCTTAGGTCCACACCCACACACAAACTAAAGGAAGGCAGCTCAGCTCTCCGATCCAAATTGAGCTTTCAGAGCTGATAGTTGGAAACACTATCCCTTTTAACTTGTGCACTGAGCCAAATGATCTCAAGGTGTTTGAAATACAAACCGCAGGCTGACACTTCATGCACTTGTTTCTTAAGGCTAATGCTGCAATTAATGTTCCTGTTTGCCTCAACTGTGACAACACAAGGCACCAAAACTGCTGGAAAGAGGTTGTATGATCAAATCTAGAGCAGTAAGTTCCAGTCCTTCTCTTCAGACCTCTGCCCTGCATCTGCACAGCTATCAGGAATCGTAAGTGAACCACAAAGACAACCAGCAAACAACCCTCCAACAGCCTGTAACTTTGAGTAACACTCCAGCAACGGAATAAGATCATTGCATCAACCCAGCCCCCTTCCATAGGAGCTAAGATTTTAGCCTCACTAGTATTATGCTGCCAAGCATGCTGAAGGTAAAATACACCTGGTGCTGTGTAGGTTTGTTCTAAGAGAAGCTGTTAGAGCTGAAACAACCTGCAGAGAGCACCCAAGTGGGGGCAATCAAACACTCTGCTCAGCTACCACTTGCCCCAATAGGCTTATAGCCAAAAGAGGAAGCAAAACCAGTTACCAACAGGATGAGCTGCGTTATTGTCAAGTCACACTTCCCGCTTCAAAATTAACATGTCGCCCTACTTTCCACAGGATAAAATCCAAATACAATTCTAACGTGGGTTTTTTTTTTTACCAGACAGAATAACAGTCTCGATGTTTCTGACAAAATTTCTATCACCTACTTGGGTACTTAAAAGTCATTCTTCTAAAAATACTACGTGCAATTCAAAACAGCTTCTGGTGTGTCTGCAGGGAGGAACCACAGCACCTTCAGTGAGTTCAGGAGGTACTTACCATTGGCAGTGCATTGATATGCGGAAGTTTTCCTTTCAGGTGCCTCTTGCCACAGAAGGGTGATGCTGAGAAGGAAACAAGGAGATAAAATAGGCAACGTTAATATTTATTATTATGAGAATGATGGGTTTAATGCAATAAAACATGATCAAGTGTGAACCATTGTGGCTCTCGCAGGCTGCTCTGCTCAAGGAGCTGCGTGACTGCCCCCGAGTTTGTAGAGTCGCAGCTCGAGGGTGCAGAGCTGGGGTTTTGCATATATCCTGTCACTACCCACATCACACACACAGTGCTCCTGTGGGGAGCCCAATACACAGACCTTTGAACAAATGAGCCTGCTGAATGAATACTTGCACCATCAGGCCTGCACAGCCTGATGCACCCATTCAGCAGGAGCACACACAAACCAACCAGCCTGGGCAATGAAAACCCTCATGTCTGGATTTGGCTTTAGCTATCCAGAAAAGGCTTGAGGAAGTTTACTCGGCAAACAAGGCCGCTCACAGTGTCTTATGCCCATGCCAAATGTCTTCTGAAAATAAACCTCAGCTACCAACTTCTAAACACTCTGAAAAGCCCCAAACAAAAACCAACATTCCAGCGGTTTGACTTCCAAAATGGGTGCATCCCCTGTGAGGCAGTAAAGGGGAAAAAATACACTAGTTTTCTAACACACACTGCACTGAACAGCCCCACTTATGTACCCAGATGAGCCTAGAGTTCCAGCTCTTGCAGTGATCTTGGTAGTTAGAAAAACCAGCTCACATAATGTTGTGGCACCACCTGACATCAAGCACATAATACAAATACTGGAGCAATACTCAAGAGAATGACACAATGGCCTGGGTTGGAAGGGATCTCCAAAGGTCATCTAGTCCAAACCCCCTGCATGAAGAAGGGACATCCTCAAGTAGATCAGGCTGCCCAGAGCCTTCTTCAGCCTCTCCTTGAATATCTCCAGAGATGGGCCCTCAACTACTTCCCTGGGCAACCTGTTCCAGTCTTCAAGCATCCTCATCTTTCCCAACCTCAAAATCTTAATTTAAAAAACACAACTTATGTTCTCCTACATATTAGCCAATTTCTTTCCCTATCAATTATAATCCCAGACCATTAGGGATTGGAGGGGACCTCGAAAGATCATCCAGTCTAATCCTCCTGACACAGCAGGATCACCCAGACCAAAGCTGAACAGGAACATATCCAGCCGGTTTTTAAACTTCTCCAGAGAAGAAGATTCCAATACCTCCCTGGGCAGCTCCTCCCAGTCCTGTCACCCTCACCAGGATGAAGTTCTTTCTCATACTGATCTGGAACGCCCTCTGTTCCAGCTCACACCCACTGCTCCTTGTCCTATCATTACATGACACTGAGAAGAGCCTGGCTCCATCCTCCTGACGCCCACCTTTCACATACTTACAAACATTAATGAGGTCACCCCTCAATTTTATGCATCTTACAATTAAAAGAAAAAAATCAAACACATTCTGATGTCCAAACACGTTAACTCCAACCACCACAACATCTATTTTAACGCATTAACAACTGACTATTTTCATTCATACTAATGTATCCGAGTGGTCTCCCTCCATACAAATACTTGTCCAACCACTTTTAAGAAATAATCTATCTGCTCAAAGAGTGGGAATCACAGACCATCAGGGATTGGAAGGGACCTCAAAAGATCACCCAGTCCAATCCCCCTGCCACAGCAGGATCACCTAGACCAAGTTGCACAGGAACATATCCAGAAGGAGGACGGATGGACAGAGGTCTGCGTCAAACTATTTTTAGATTAAACTAATCACAAAGCAAAACGCGTTCAAAACCTTTGAACGAAGAGTAACTACGGTTTGAGGGCTTGTGATCAATGCAAAATTCTCACGTGCAATTTTTCAAGCTCAACAGGTAAGAAACTGTTTAAATGAAGCAGTTTTTGGACGCAGAAAAAACCCCACCATCAAACAAAAGAACAAAGCTGTGGCAGTCGGGCTGATGTTGTTCTTAGATCTCACCACACCAGGACTTAGGGCAGAAGCCTTCACAGTGGAAGCAGAGGCTGCAGAGGATGCTGAAGAATGCAGGAATGCTGGGAATTGAAAGAATTTGCAGACATGCTCTTGTTTCCTCCCTTGGTTGTACTGGTGCTACATGAAGTATGTAAATAGGCTAAGGACAACTCCATTCCTTTAGCTGAACCAGTTTCCTATAAGTTTTTTCCACTGCTAGAGACACATATCGGGAGAGATAACTCCACCATCTCGTTCCACAGACTCAATAAAAACAAGAGGTTTTTCTTATGCGCAGAAAAAACCCATCAACCAGTGAATATTCCTTTGAGAACAAACTAAATGCTGACAAAAGCTGTGCGCAGAGAGGCAGAGGAGGGCTCCTGATTCTGAGCCTGATGCTTGATTTGGGTTATTTCACTCAGGAAGGAACACAGTAAACACAAATAAAAGGGGCAAACACAAATCAAAGGATGACTGCACAAACATAACCCATTTTCTTCCATGAAAAACTGCTTTCTTCAGGACACACTGCCCAAACTGTCTCCTTCCAACACCTCTTTGCCCTTGTGCAGTCTTCTTGAGCGCAGTACTTATCGTCAAAGCCAGAGAGGGAAACCTTTCTGTGTGATCTGTGGAAGAGGCGTCTTGTCCTTCGTTTTCTATCTAAACAGGCAGTGACACGGAAAGAAGCTGCAAGCAAAGACTCAAGAGAGCAGAGAATGAGAAAAGGTTCACTGACTCTGCTTCATTCCTCACTCATGTTAATTGGCTGTAGGCTCTGGTTTTAAACAAGGGCACTTGAAATGACACGTAAACACTTGGAAAACTCCGATGTCCTTCCTCGGAATCAAGTACCCAGTACAAACACCTCATCAGCAGCTTTTTTCCTTCCAAATTTATCCTACTGGACTTTGTCAGTTTGGCACAGACTTTGAAACAATGCAGGTGACAGCTATAATTTATTGATTTTGGACTATCTCTCACCTTTCTATACTGACCTGTTACAGTGATTTAACAGGTGACCAAGTGCAGTTAACAGTTACTCTATGTGACACTTAAAATCACCCACCAAATGCCCTTGAATCATTGAATCACAGAATTATTGAGGCTGGAAAAGACCTCTAAAATCATCAAGTCCAGTCTGTGACCACATTGGCCAGTCCAGGGCACTAAGGGCCACATCAGTCTGTCCTTAAACACCTCCAGGGATAGGGACTCTACCACTGCCCTGGGCAGTCCATTCCACTCTTTCTGTGAGGAAAGGCTTCCTAACATCCAATCCTTCCCTAGCACAGCTTCAGGCCATGTCCTCTTGTCCTAAAAGCTCATAAAGCATGTCTGGGGACAACACAACGGCTTGTGAGCTTGGATGCTTCACCTCAGGGGAGCTGGAGGGTTCCCCACTAAGGACTAATGCCTTCAGATTACAATGAACACTGCTCCCTCCACTTCAAAAGAAATACAACACACTGCCATGTGTGTTCCGACCTGCTTCCAGCCTGCACTCACCAGCTTTGGCCACACCAGGCTTTTCCTCACAACTATGACACACCTGCTGCCCAAGTGCCCAAACACTCGGTACAACGCCCATCACCATATCCTTGGGTACAGCACCTCACTGTGGTGCACAGAACATTAGGGACCGGAAGGGACCTCGAAAGATCACAGTCTAATCCCCCTGCCACAGCAGGACAACCTACCAGCAGCAACGCTCAAGGCACAAACTCTTGGGGCCTGCTTGCACAAAAAGGTAGTCAAAAGCTGCAGGCAAATGGGTTGCACAAGAGAGGCAGTTCCCATCCCCTCGGCCAAAACTAACACACCAAGCCAGCTACTAAACAAGCAAATACCAAGCCGTGCTGCTAGCCCAGACTGGGCTGCCCTTATCACCCAGGTAATAGCCATGTGCTACAGAGCAGAAACCACCGATAAAAACACCTCTGGCACTGCTGAGCGACAAATGGGATTGCAAACACAGGGTGCAAACGTGCACCGACGTTGCTCCTTTCCTGCTTCCAGGCACAACCAGCTCAAAACAGGGATTTCTTTAAAAGCTGTCAACAACTTTTAATCCATTTTCTTCTAGAAAGTCCGTAATTTCTAATTCTCCCTCTGTACTGGGCACTGGTGAGGCCTCCCCTCAAGTACTGGGGGGCAGTGCTGGGCCCCTCATTTCAAGACAGAGATTGGGAGGCTGGAGCAGGTTCAGAGACTGGGGAAAGGACTGGAAGGAAAGTCTGATGAGGAGAGGCTGAGGGAGCTGGGGGTGTTTAGCCTGGAGGAGACTCAGGGGGACCATCTCTCTCTATGCAACTATGTGAAGGGAGGCTGTAGTCAGGTGGAGGTTAAGATCTTCTCCCACACAACTGCATCAGAACGAGGGGGCAGGGCCTGAAGCTGCCAGGGGAGGGTTAGGTTGGGTATTAGGAAGTTGTTCCTCATGGAAAGGGTGCCCAGACACTGGAATGGACTGTGCAGGGCAGTGGTGGAGTCCCCATCCTTGAAGGTGTTTAAGGAAAGACAGGATGTGGCACTTAAGTGTCCTGGTGTGGCCAATGTTAGGTCATGGGCTGGGCTGGATGAGCTCAGAGGGCTCTTCCAGCCTCAAGAATGCTGTGATTCTGTGATAATTTATGCTGCTTTCGCCTACCCACCCGTTACAGAAAGAATTACACTGGCATCGTGCTATGGTGAGAACAATGTTCACTGCGTCAGCTCCGAATCACTTCTGCTCCTCATGTGAACTCGTGCACTCGTGTTTTTCTCCTAATCCTTTTAGGATCACACTGTTCACACTACTTTCTGAGATTTCAGTGCTATCTGAGCTTTAACAACAAGTTTAGTCATTAGATGTTGTGCTTTGTGAGTTACAAAAGCCATCTGAGGACACAGGATCTGTTCTTCTAAATTATCCTCAAGTATCCTTCTTTTATCTGGGCTCATATCTGGAAAGAGTGTCCCAATCAGAAGGGAATTAAAAATAAACTAAATCCTGGATATTCTCCTCAGTAACTAGGCTGCAAAAAAGCATCGAGACAATAGTTTTGAAGCTTAAATTGAAAGCTAATCACTCCACTGAATCCTCCCTTTCATTTGGTTAATGGGCATAGACAAACCTAGCAGAGATTCTAGCCCTGCCCTGCTAGGAATGTAAACACAGAAAATTGAAGTTATTTCTTTTAATCACAGTTCCACAGAGACGCGTGTTTTGCTTTAGTTTTTAAAAACAATTCAGCACTTGTACAATAACATCTGCTTTTCAGATCTAACAGAGAGGCTGAACTGAGACAAATGCAAACTCACAAAATTCAAGATAAATAAACAAGTATGAGTGGGCAAAAAAATAATCACATCTACACTCAGAGCATTAAAAACTGTTGTTATCTGCAATTTGTTGGTGGCAACAGGGTTCTCAGTGACAAAATTATGTTTATAAATATGTGAAGGGTGGGTGTCAGGAGGATGGAGCCAGGCTCTTCTCAGTGTCATCTAGTGATAGGATGAGGGGCAATGGGTGTGAGCTGGAACATGGGGCTTCCACATCAATACAAGAAGGAACTTCTTCATGGTGAGGGTGACAGAGCACTGGAAGGGGCTGTCCAAGGGGGTTGTGGAGTCCCCTTCTCTAGAGACATTTAAAGCCTGCCTGGATATGTTCTTTGGTGACTTGGTTTAAGTCCCTGCTGTGGCAGGGATGATCTTTTGAGGTCCCTTCCGATCCCTGAAGCTCTGTGGTTCTGGGAAAATAAACTGCACCAATGCCCCACTTCAGGAGGCCAGCAGCAACACTGGAATATCTTGCATGGAGGGGGATCACCAAGGGTGTTCCGCAAGAAATCCCACCACAGTGAGGGAACACTTGAAGTAGCCAAGATCCATCCAGACACACAACCACCCATATTCCTAAACTCTACCTCAAATGGCCTTTCTCTGTCAACTGAAAAATCTCTTTCATGGTTTTTGCTCTATCTTCAGGCCTTGACTGCACCAGAAACAGAAGAAAACAATGCAAGCTAACTGTCTGGATGGTTTGGAGAAGAAACGCTTAGCACTCATGTAGCACTTGCACAACTTTCCACCCTTTCATATACCAGGCACCTGTATGTCTGTTGTCTTTGAAACTGGGGGATAAAGAACTGGGTAAGAAGATCACACCATTCTAGAGACAAGATATCCGGATACAGGAACAACTCTCCAGAAGTGCACAGAAACAATACTCACTGTGCAAACAAAAGCACAGGAAAAGCCAGACCAGAGCAAAAGAACAGTGTAGCAGTTCTATACAAATTTAAACACCATTTTCTACAGATGTAAAACAATTGAGGCAATCACAGAAAATAGTGTACAGCCCACTGAAGTGAAAGGAAGTCAAATGGCTGGAGAGGAAACTGTCTTAGCCAGCTCTAGTAAAAACATCTAAAGCACTGAAGCAATCCTGTCCATACCAATGCGTTGGTACTGCCACTGGGAAAGAAGGGAGGGGCAGAATTGCTGCAGCACCATTCCACTTGCAATGAAATTTATTAGTAAGTAACCCAATCCACGTAAACTGCAAGTTAAAAGGTCCTGGAGAATGAAGTGAAATCCAGTCTAGACTGGGAAAGAGCATAAACAGTTATTACTCAAAGCACAGAGTGCTACGTGATGAGACTACAGCCTCTAGAGCAGCCACTATAATTCCCAGGCTGCTCCAGCAGGACAGGGACACACTGGTGAACACTCATGGTAGTCTCTCCAAATCATGGTTATAGTTTAGAACTGAGCTTTAAATTTAAATTAATCACTGCAACATTAAACAGAAGCAAGACTGAGCGTAAGTGTCGAGCTGGGTGCTCTCAGCACTCGCCTCTAGTAGAACAAAGAAAACCTTTCCTTGTGTACAGAAAATAAATCTGACAGAACCACAGAGCCACAGAACCAAGGCTGGAAAGGACCTCCAGGATCACCATGTCCAGCCCTCATCCCAACAGCTCTCTAACCTCTAGACCATGACCTCACGTGCTCTAGCTACTCATTTTTTAAACACCTCCCTGGTGATTCTACCACCTCCCTGGGCAGCCTGTTCCAGTACCCAACGGCTCTCTCTGGAAATAATTTATTCCAACCTAAACCTCCCCTGATGCAACTTGAGGCCATTTCCCCTCCTCCTATCATTAGGAATTTAAGAGAAGAGACCAGCACTGGCCTCACTACAGCCTCCTTTGAGGCAGTTGTAGAGAGCAACATGTAGCAGGTAGGGGCTCCTGTTAGTAAATTCATCACAGATTTCAAACACAAACCAAAAAAAAACTGAACCAACACACAAAATATTCTGCTACCAAACACAGAGTTTCTTTCCATTCCCCTTCCTCAAGGTAGGAAGAGCCCTACCTCCCATGACCCTAACTCAGCCTGCTCCACGGTGGCCTTAAAGAAGGCTCAACCTGGATTACAACAAGCATCAGGACTTGACATTGTGGGGCAAAAGCAGGCAACCTACAGGTTTCTTGAAGAGCTTCATTTTTAGAATTCATTTAAATTGTATCTCAAATGTGCCTTGCTAGGTGGGATCCATGTTTGAAGTAGATCTCACCTTTAGAACTGGGCTTAAGATGTTTAATTAAGGAAATCTTCAAGGGTAACGAGAGAACATGACGATATTTTTTAATGTTATTTTTAATGTAGTCGCCATTCAAGCCTTGTCTGGGTTTCCCTCAACATCCAGCAACCAATCTCAGGCAACCCAAACACAGTCAAACGCAGCATTCTTTCAGAGAATAAGCTCCATCTACATTTTTGTCGAGCCCAGCTAATGAGCTGCAGAGGACATTCAGACAATGCAGTGGGACCTGGGTTCTGCTGTGAGACGCAGTGTTTGCAGACAGTTTGACGTCAACAGGCTCAAGAAGTCCCGCTGTGGCCACTGACCCTGAACAACGTGTACACCCAGTGTTGTTCAAGTCATGGTTCTGTTCGTATCTGCAGACACATCAGGAAGGCTGGTTGCCTTCCATCTGCAGGGTATTAGCCTTCACAGTAATGTATTAGGTTTAAAACCAGATGTACACCACCTTTCTTCTGATGTTGGGCATGTAGAAACAGTAAGTCTGAAGAATCAGGATCCAAGAATTCCTTTAATACAGCATTCAAAACTGTGAGGTGCTTTTAGCACTGAGAAGCACTTAGAAATCCATAGGTATGAAATCATTTGTCTGAAAACTCCAAGTCACACCAGAGGTCGAAAGTCAACGGTAAGAGCTTGGGGCTCATGTACTCCAGATGTTCCTAAGACACAGCTCCCCTAAAATAAATGGTTTATAACGTGTTACAGATTCTTCCTGAAATTATTGCTACCATTATTTTATGCAAAGCCAGAGAGTAAAGTAAGGCACTCACACTGCCAAGAAAACGGAACGCTGACTGTCCTGAAATCATCCACTGTATGCATCAAGGAATAATTAAACATGTTTGCCACAAATACTGCTCCCCAAAAGCTGCTGTGCTTATTTCTGCTTACAGCTCCCTCTTATTTCCCCCCAAAAAAGCTGAGTGATAATATTTTATAAGTTCTGGTGCACAATGTATTTGTGCTGTAGCACCCCTTTCTTGTAAAAGGTCTGTGTCTTGGTTGTATTTTCACATGGATGGGCCACAGATTAAGATTTTCTTACAGAGGTAAACCTTGTGATTAAGGAACAGTTCAAGCTGCCCAAAACCAAGTGGCACACAAGGACTTTTTCACCATTTCCAAATCTTTACACACTACCACCACCAAACCCCCTCCTGCTTCTCCCCTTCCCAAAATTTCTCTAACTTGGTAATTTTACAGTATATGAGGGCTCTGGCTCACAAGGAGTTAAGAACTGTGGGGAGAAAGCTGCCCTTGTTCATGCACTGGTTCTCCAGCCATCCCTGCTAAAAGGACAACTTACTCTAACACAGCAGCTACTGAACTGTGACAAATTGCAGTCTAGAGCTTAGGAAAAAAGACTGTGCCTCTCATTACCATGACAAGCTTTCTGCTCCACGAGCAGGTAAGTCATCCCTGCAGTGGGGGCCTGAAAGCTTCGAGGGCAGAGGGACAACACACTTGTTCCTCAGAGCTCAGAGGGTGTATGTAGCTCACCTGATGGCTTTGGTTTAGTTTTACTCTCAAGTCATATCCTGGTGGCAGCCTACCTGCTATTGTATGGGGAGATCTCAGTATCCCACATCCATCCACTCCCTGTTGGGTAATCAGACCAATTCCCTTCCTTTAAAATTGATAATTAATGGGTTTCTAGCACTCAGCTCCTGAAACTGGTCACTGTGGAGTCAAAAGAGGACAGAATTGGCTCAAGAGAGGAAAAGGGAACATAGCCCTGAAAGGGAAGAAAGCCAGGAACAGCATTGCCCTATAGCTCCGTCCTCAAAATACACCTGTTCCCAAGGGGTGCCTGGTGCTTCAGACAATGATGGGGATCCCGGCACAGAAAGCTCACGGTAAACACTGACTGATCACAGAATCACAGAACATTAGGGACCTCAAAAGATCATCCAGTCCAATCCCCCTGCCACAGCAGGATCACCTAGACCAAGTCACACAGGAACATGGCCAGGTGGGTTTTTCAACATCTCCCAAGAAGGAGACTCCACAACCTCCCTGGGCAGCCTCTTCCAGGAATCTGTCACCCTCACCAGGAAGAAGTTCCTTCTCATATTGATGTGGAACCTCCTGTGTTCCAGCTTACACCCACTGTCTCCTGTCCTATCATTAGATGATACTGAGAAGAGCCTGGCTCTATGCTCCTGATGTACTAGGTAACATGAGTCACAGCAGAGATAAGACAGAGACTAACTGTATGGCTGTGCATTATACACATGTATATGAAATACAGTTCTGTTGTCTTTTCAAAACAGTCAGATACCAGAATGGAGAATCTGTCTGACACACCACCTGCAAGTGGAAGTGGCTGCCATCAATATGAGACCTATACGTGGGATAACAGAAACCAAAAGCTGTCGTAGAGAACAAGCAGCCTGCAGTACAAATAAACAGAGCAAAACATTTACTTTAGCAATATGGGATGAGCAGTGGTTATTAAATAAATGGATGAAAATCATTAATCACCAGCAGCATTTGACTAATCACACCACTTGATTTTTTTTTTTTTTTAAAACAACAAGACCTGAACATGAGCAAGGAAAACAAATAGATTTGAAACATCAGTGGCAGGATATTCTTAAGGATTTGATGAGCATCAGGAAATGAAGTTGCAGTAGAGGTTTCACAGAGACCGTCACCAGGCTATGATTGATAACCACCTAACAGTACCCTTTTAAAGTCTGTCATAAGTCATAAAGCTGGGCTTATCTACATGTGCACCACATTTACACTCTTAAACTACCCACTTCCTAACCCTATGTGGTCTAGTCTGAAATAAAAAGCAGCTTTACCTAAAAACGCTCCTCATTACGTTAATTAACACTCCAATTACATCAGGCTTTCCTACTGTAGGAAATTGGTTTTCCTTATTGCAAATGGGTGCAAAGAACTCTAAGCAATCTTTGTTTGTCAATGAAATTAGCAAAGTCTGTGCTTTTGCTTTGTTGGAAATACTTGGTTTAGCTTCCTATGGTCACTGCAGCTATAAAGCTCAATTTAGAGCCCCTCTGCGCAGGCACCGAGCAACACATGGCAGGTGTTTATCCTACAAACAAGGGCAAGAGTGATTAGATCACCTCCTATGCCACTCTGAACAGTTCAGAAAGTGAAAAAACTGCTTCTCCAAAACCTCTTATTTTTCTTTAAAAAAAAAAAAACAACCCAAACATATTTTATCCAAACAAAATGCAAGAGGCCTGAGTGAACAGTGGTCATCCAGGATCAGAGCAAAGGGCTCTCCAGCCCATTACCCTCTCTCCAGCAGTGACCTAAAGGCACATGTCCAAAGGAAGACTGAAAACAGCACGAACATGATCTAGTCCCCTAAATAATCTCCTAGCCTCTGGCTATGTTCAACTCAGATGACTTTTCACATTACAGTTTGTTTGGTTCCTGTGTATTCAGTAACCTCAAAGGAACTATCTTCCATCAGCATTTCCAGGCTTATAACCATTTAGCACCCACCTCTCCTGGAAAGTAGTTTTACAGGTCTGTTCTCTGGATAAACTGAAAAGCTTGTCTTTCTTCACAAACATGTACATCTGCCTCTTACACGTACGTCAAGTCAAGCTACGAGGAAAGGACCGCTAAGCATCCTGTCTCTGTTTTTGTGACTCCACAGACCTCATTAAGTCACTTCCAATCCCTAATGATTCTATGATTATACCCCACTCTCTTGTTCTAACTTCCTCGACCAGTTTCTGGACAGAAGAGCTACCTGGTCTCCATTGCATATTGATATGACAACCACACACTTTGCATGGGATTAACTCAAGTCTCCCACAGCATTTCCAACACTCCAGTCCTGTCCAATCTTCTTGGGGTTGTCATCTTGTAGGGCAAGTAGTAATATAGATCAGCTTCTGTGGACCGCTTGTATGTGACCCAAACAAAATAAACCAAAGCACTTCACAGAATCACAGAACATTAGAGATTGGAAGGCACCTTGAAGATCATCTAGTCCAATCCCCTCGCCACAGCAGGATCATCTAGATCAAGCCACACAGGAACATATCCAGGCAGGTTTTTAAACATCTCTGGAGAAGACTACTCCACAACCTCCCTGGTCAGCCTGTTCTTAACACTGTTATTGCAGGTGTCCATCTGTAAAAGTGCTCATCTAGAAACTGAAACAGAGAATTGAGCATCTAACATGGCAAATGCTAAAATAAGGCCAGAAAATCTTAAGACTATTTCTGAAAGAGCATCAGCCAGTATGTGTTCACCAACATAAGCTCACACCTACAAAAGAACTGAGTGTCTTAAATGCTAGTTCTGAATTCAGGAAGCTATTAACTTCTAAATCCTGTCTCCACAGTGATCTGACTAATACTTCTCTCGGTGTCTCACCTTTTCACTATTATTTTCTGTTCTTCAGCAGAGCTCCACATAAACAGGGTTAATAACAGCATCCTGGTTTTTCTACAGGAGGTATAGAATCATATAGTTATACAATCATTTAGGCTGGAAAAGACCTTTAAGATCATCATGTCCAACCATTAACCCAGCCGTCCCAAGGCCACTGCTAAATCCTGTCCCTTAGCTCCAGATCTGTATGACTTTTAAACACATCCAAGGATGGCAATTCCACCAGCTCCCTTGGCAGCCTATGTGCTAATAGCATCTGCAAAGATTGTGTCAGTGCTACCAAGAATCACTTGAATTTAAGCTTTCTTACAGTTTTATGAAGAACTAACATGAAATTCCCAGTCCCCAAATGCATCCCATAGAAAACAAGTTTTGTCAAGCACAATATTTATTCTTTTCAAAGTCAAAACAAAACCAGAGCTAGCCACTACCCTCTGCATTAAACATCTTTTTCATCTCAGTGCAAGACTACCTGGTAACTCAGGAAACTGTTAACGGATGAGGTCTCCCATGCAGGTGACATCTCCAATCAGAAGAGGCACAGTGATTTAACAGGCCCAGAAGAGATCTCAGTTTTAGATTCACCTACCAAAGGTGGTGCAGCTGGAATCACGTTTTAAACAACCAGGGGGAACTTCCCCAAAAGTAAATCATGCCGCTGTAGAACAACAAGAAACAGCTTGTGCTACAGGACTCCTGTTATTTTAAGCAAAAGTGCTAAGGGAAGGAGTAGTTCTACCTAAGGAAACATCTAGAGTACACCAATTGATCTTACGAGCTTTTCCCTCTCTTTACTTTTTGATTCTTATCTTGATTGCTTCACCCCAGGAATCTGAAATTGGCTGAGCTGTGCATCCTGCAGATCAGCTGCTCAAACCAAAACAGGCTTAAGATAAGATTTCACCCTTTGGGAATTGCATTACAGAATCCTGCCCCTGTGGTTGCCCACAGAAATATCCACAACTGCTGTCAGAACGTCACAAAACATGCGGGTTCAGGGATTGCTTTATTTTTTCTTTAGAAGTTAACTCACAGTTATTAATGTGATCAGCTGGACTGATCAGACAAGGTAACAGACTCAAGTTTCCACAGCTTAGTCTTTGGGGGAAAAAAGTCCCAAACTTCCTTAATCTTCTAACTTGAGAAAGGCAGTTTACCCACATCTTAATTTTAAAAATACTGGATAGGTATATCACCAAAATTCCTTGTTCCTTGCATGGTTTTGCTGCTCTGATGTAGATTTACCAAAGCACTCACAGACTGACCCAGGTTTCATTTGTAAAATTCAGGTTGAAAAAGACCCTTGGGATCATCAACTCCAACCATCAACCCTACTCTACAAGGTGACTCCTAAACCAAACACTACATCTAAGCGTCTTTTAAACTCATCCAGGGATAGCGACTCAACCACCACCACCCAGGGCAGTCCATTCTAGTGCCTGACCACTCTCTCTGGAAAGAATTTCTTCCTGATGTCCAATCTAAACATACCCTGTTGGAGCTTGAAACTCTTCTCTCTGGTTCTGTCACTAATGACCTGTGAGAAAAGACCAGCACCAACATCTCTACAATGTCCTTTCAGATAGCTGTAGAGAGCAACGAGGTCTCCCCTCAGCCTCCTCTTCCTCAAAGTAAAGAGCCCCAACTCTCTCATCTCTCTTCATAAGATTTATTCTCCAGGCCCTTCTCCAGCTTTGTTGACCTCCTCTGCACTCGCCAGCACCTCTATGTCTCCCTTGTACTTCTCCCTTGTACTGAGGTGCCTGAAACTGGACCCAGTACTCAAGGTCCGGCCCCACCAGTGCTAAGTACAGGGGGACAATCAATGACTTTTTAACATGAAAGAAGTGACAAACATCTACACATTTCAAAACTTTAAATCAAAACACTTTTCAGTCTGAATAAAAGGACATTTTTAAGAAGAACAAAAGAGTAGCCTCTGTTTTGCAACCTCGTGAACACACAGTCCCTCACCAAGGGAACGACTGACAATTGCTCGGGTGAGGAACAGCAAACAGACACTGCTGTCAGGAATACTCCACCTAGCACAAGCATTTCCCCTCCGTGCCCGATATGTCAAATGCAGGGGTCTGGTTCATCTCCAAGCAGAACACTGGATATTATTGCAGTCACACCTAGTCAAGGGTTCTCATTCACGCTGGTTTGATTTTAGCACGATTTTCTGATGCGCTTTGCACAGGGAGCTGCAGCATTTTCAGATGTATTTACCACTAACAAATACCCAGGTCCTACACAGAGCTGTGTTATCCTATCTAGAGCTGTGCTTAGAATCTGACAATGAACCTCATCCTTTTGGCCTCTGTCCAACAAGGCCAAGTGCAGGGTCCTACATTTTGGCTACAATAACCCCCTGCAGCTACAGACTGGGGGGGATGAGTGGCTAGAGAGCAACCTAGCAGAGAGGGACCTGGCAATACTGGTAGACAACTGGCTTAATGTGAGCCAGCACGGTGCCCAGGTAGCACAAAAGGCCAATGGCATCCTGGCTTGGATCTGCACTAGCATGGCCAGCAGGACTAGGGATGAAATTCTCCCCTTGTATGAGGCACCAGTAACGTGTGCCCTCAAGTAATGGGAGCAGTTCTGGGCTCCTCACTTCAAGAGAGATTTGAGGGGCTAGAACAGGTCCAGAAGAGCAATGAGACTGGGGAAGGGACTGGAGGGAAAGTCTGATGAGGAGAGGCTGAGCCAGCTGGGGGTGCTTAGCCTGGAGGAGACTCGGGTCAAACCTTATCCCTCACTCCAGCTATCTGAAAGGAGTTGGCATCAGGTGGGGGTCACACACTTCTCCCAGGCAACTAGCACCAGGATGAGAGGGCAGGGCCTGAAGCTGCACCAGGGGAGGGTTAGGTAGGATATTAAGAAGCCCTTCCTCATGGAAAGGTTGATCAAACATGGGAATGGACTGCCCAGGGCAGTGGTGGAATCCCCATCCCTGGAGGTGTTGAAGGACAGACTGGCTGTGGCCCTTAGTGCCCTGATGTGGCCTATGTGGTGATGTTAGATCATAGGCTGGGCTTGATGAGATCTTTTCCCGCCTCAATAACTCTGAGGTTCTGTAACAGCCCAGTAATGATGCACCTTCCATCAGCCCACAAGTAATAGCCACCCGACTTTACAAGCTGCTGCACTTGAGACGAGACTGTTTACCAGCCGAGATAAAACCAATGTTCAATAAATATATATTTCGTTGCATGACACCGTACAGCTGCAATCATCTATCAGACTTTTTCTCACGTCTTATCGCTCTTATCACTGCCTAAGGAATGAGTGAAACCTTGGAATTACAAAAACATCCCCAACACCAGCACTTGTGACCCATTTAACACACAGCAATTTTTTTTACACCAGCTTTCTCCAGAAATAAACCCACTCGCCATACTCTCACGGGAATGCTGCTACTAGACTGACTTTGACACCCTTGAGGACAAGTCTCATTTGACCCTCTTGCCCTGCACGTGTAGCTGGCTGGGTGTGCTCACCACAGACTCTCCCCATCCCACCCAAATGAAAAGGATGCTGCTTTGCCAGCAACATTTGCAAGACTAAATGAGCTCAGTTTAAGAGAAATTGGCACCATTTGTTCTTTTGTCAAGAAAACTCCCTCCTGGCATGTTAAGCTAAATAATTTGTTAATGCAATTAACAAATCTGCAATTTCCTTCCGAAGTATTACTGGTTCTATCTTTTTATTCCCAATATCCTCCTGTAATGCATTAAAAATATATATGAAACTGCAGTCATTTATTTTAGAGCTTATTTTTACTACTTCAGCCTGTAAAGGCTTTACAACAAAATTCTCAAGTGACTCGAGCAATCTCCGGCCCTCAAAATGGCACATGCCAAACAGCCAACTTTAGAAGATACTGGCTCCATGGACCAGACACAGATCACCCGTGGCCTCACAGGGCAAAGATGGACGGGGATGGTCATGAAAGTGTAAATCTTTCATGCAAGCAAAGCAACAGCAGTGCAAGTGTTAGGAATGAAAGCGAAGAAGCAGTGATGGTTGATGGAGGTGGTTCTCCCCCCTCTACTGTGCACTGGTGAGACCCCACCTGTAGTACTGGGTCCAGTTCTGGAGTCCCCAACTTAAGGACACACAGCTCTTGGAACATGTCCAGAGGAGAGCAGCTACAATGACCAGAGGGCTGGAGCACCTCCTCTATGAGGACAGGCTGAGAAAGTTGGGGTTGTTCAGCCTGGAGAAGAGGAGGCTCCCAGGGGACCTTCTAACAGCTTTCTAATAGCTGAACAGGGCTACAAGAAGCACGGGGAGCGCTTTTAGCAAGGATGTGTAGTGAGAGGACAAGGGGAAAAAGAGAATTGAAGAGGGAAGATTTATGTTAGATGTTAGGAACAAATCCTTTCCTGTGGTGGTGCTGAGATGCTGGAACAGGTTGCCCAAGGAACCTTTAGCAGCCCCATCCGTGGCAGTGGTGAAGGCCAGGTTGGATGGGGCCCTGATCAAACTGATCTAGTGAAAGTGTCCCTGCCTGTGCAGTGGGGTTGGAGCTAGATGATCTTTAAGGTCCCTTCCAACCCTCACCATTCTATGATTCTATTACCTTTGAGGCTTCCCATTGCTGTGTAAAATCCCACTGCTCCAGCACACACTGCACAGCCACACACAGCTAGAGGACGAAACAGAGGTGAATTCCAGCAACATGGCATAAGGAAACTCAGTCTGTGCACACACACAGAGAAGGTCTGCTTCTCCATCCGCAGTCACAACTCGGGGATTCCGTTTTTTTCCTCACGAGTACATAACCACACTGCAGTTTGACTTCACGTGTGAAAATCTCACCACAGATCTATTTGCAAAATATTAGAGGCAGCATTACCATTTGTTTTGATTAATGAAGCAGAAAGACACCACTAAGGATCCAAGCAGTCTGGCCATCCTTAGTTACCAGAAGACTTGACCTGGTGAGGTCACATCAGCAGCCCTATCTGAGGCACTCTGCCCAAACCCTCCAAAGGGTTCTTGCTTTTGGGGGTTTCTCAGAGGAGTTTCTTCTTTTTTAACGTAACCATTTCTCACAGCTAACTATGAACTAGCACCTGTATAAATCAGGTCTAAAAGAGACACATTTCCTAGGGCCCCCAACAGACAGCTGCAGCACTGCCCTTGCTATCGCCCCACCAACTGAATTAATCTACCAAGATTCAGATGGACTTGACGGTGGCTGCTGAGAGCCTGGAGGTGCGTGGGAGCATTCCCAATATATCTCTCGCAAAGGAAAGGTATGGGCACTGCCTGCGGTAAGCAGCCGAGTTATTCATGGCCACCCAGACCCAAAAAGAACAGAACTGAGTCACGATGAACCTAAAAATTCTGGTAACCACACAGAACAGAGGCACTTTCATTATCTCAATATTAATTACACTCAGAATTAACAAAGATTAAAACACAAACCCTACAGACACCACACAGTAAAGCTTAAACCCTGCTGCTTATTATTTTCACTAACTAGAACAAAAACAAATAAAGAGTGGCTTTGGCAGTAGCCAAGCTGTAACTCCTGCCCAGTACCTACCACTGCCCCATGAGAAACCGTGGCATGAGCCAGGGGGTAAAGAAAACACCACAGAAATGGGGTTTTTGTCCTTTCCAATAGGTATTTTGTTTCATTTTTGCCAAAAATTTCCTTTAGAAAAATAAAACCAATCTTTTGTTAGACTGTAATTGAAATTCTTCTGTGTTTTGATGACGCCAGAACGCCGCCACAGCACATTCGGTATGAGTGCTGTTATTCTTTTAAGAAAACACAGTTTTGGCAATGATACAGTTTGGGTTGGATCATATGAAGTTGGGTTAAAAAAAAACGCATGGCCATTATCAACAAGATCTGAGAGAGAAATCCATGTATCTCCCTGATGCCCTAGAACAGCTGCCTGAACTGGTTAAAGAGGGTGCACATGCTCTAACACACATCACATCTCCTGTAAAAGCTTCTTGAGGGAAAGGCTGCACCGAAACACGCAGGAGATCCTTGAAGCATAGGAAACCCTTTAAAACTCAGTAATGCAACACCAGTTTGTGGGAAATCACATCACTGTTTCAGTTGTCCACAGAGTAACTTAGAGATCTCTAGAGACAAGCTGGCAAAAGTAGTCCATGGCCGTCCCTCTTGCATCTTTGACAAGCAATGACAGTCAGTACAGAGAATCACAGAACATTAGGGATTGGAAAGGACCTCGAAAGAACATCAAGTCCAATGCCCCCACCACAGAAGGGCCACCTAGATCAGTTACACAGGAACACATCCAGGCAGGTTTAAAACATCTCCAGAGAAGGAGAGTCCACAACCTCACTGGGCAGCCCATTCCAGAGCTCTGTCACCCTCACCAGGAAGAAGTTCCTTCTCATATTGATGTGGAACCTCCTATGCTCCAGCTTACACCCATTACCCTTTGTCCTATCATTAGATGACACTGAGAAGTCTGGCTCTATCCTCCTGACACCCACCCTTCACATATTTATAAACATACAACCCAATATTCAAGCAGTTTACAGGTTCAGAAGTTAAAACTGGTATTTCAAACTGACCAAACCCACCGCTCTGCACGCTCAGCGATGCCTTACACCAGAGCACTGACCTCCACACCAGTTCAAGAGAGAGCAGAGCCCCAGGCAGCAGGGACAGCACTACTCCGTACAGGGTGAGGTGCACCTGCTAAAACTGAGTTTAAATTTTAATTTCAAATCCAATCCAAACATTTTGGCAACCTGCACTGAAGCCTGATTTAAGCCACTGTAATAATTTCAGACAAATGAAATATTCAAGGAACAGATTAAGTTTTAAAGAAAGCAAAGCCACTGATGGAACTGCTGGAAATCAGACATGGCATTTATTAGAAATATCAAGTGCTGAGCTTTTACAGTGGCACAGAAATGATTCTTAATACCCCAACGAGTTTGTATTCAGCTAGCTTCAGCGATCTGAATGTACTCTAAACTTCTCATCCTTGAAGGTACAACCGCCACCTATAAACACAAAACCCCACTGATTCTGAAAAATACTTAGAAAATAATAAATCCAGAAAGTTTTCAGAAATAGACCCTCTTTATCCTGCAACAGTAAAAACCAGTGAGGCTTGTGCATCACACACTCACTCCATCTAAACAGGGTTTGACACAGCAAATAAGGAACAAGCTATTCATCAACTCACAACTTCATAAAAAAGCCAAGAAAACATAAATAACCCGTTAAAGCGAGGGCTGACGTTCTGTGCTTTAACAAAAGCAAAGTAGTAAATCAGCCTGATTAGCTGAAGAAATACCACTTCTACAACAACAACTCAATACTGGGAGCAAATCAAGCATTTTAATAGATTGCGGCGCAGTTATTTTCTCCACAAAGTTTGATTTCTTTAAACCCAAAGCAAAATTACAATCAATTACTTCAAACAATGGCTTCGGCGTGTTGATTAAATTGTTTTTGCTTTGATCTACCGTGGGTCTAGCAGACATTTCTGCTGGTACTAAGTAGTCAAAAGGTGTAAATTAAGGCTTGAAAGACCTCCTTAAAGCAATGACTAAAATAAGCCTTGATATTCAAAGAGCAGTCCAAGCGCTTTCAAAAGAAAAAGATCTGATTCTGGACACAAGTCACTGAAAACTGATCCAAAGGAAAATCCTGGCAGGAGGTACCCACATCCTGAGGAGGTTGGTGATCCTTCAGGGGTGAAACAGCACATACCAAACAAATGATTAAGGAAATTTAATTGCTTCACTCTAATGGCCACATGACAGCTCAGGAGCTCTAAGAAGCTGGTACTCTGGGAAACTGTGACTTCTTCCCTGCTGAACAAGAGAATATCATTTACATAGTCAGAGCATCTATTAAAATGACTTGTGCTGTGACACCACCAGGGTCCCAACTGTGAATAAAAGCCCCAATGTGCTAAGCAAAGGTGGAATACACCAGTATTTAACGATAAAGGCCAATCCTGCAGAGAGGGAACACAAGGAGCTCCAGTGAAGCAAATGGGACAGCAAGAGGGGTATCGGGTGGTGATGGACACCCCACACGCAGCTGAACTCTGAAAACACTTGTAGAACAGCAAAGCCGTTTCTGCTTCTCAGGTGAGCCGAGTCTAAGCTGGAACATAGGGAGTTCCATATCAATATAAGAAGGAACTTTTCCCCAGTTAAGTGTGACAGAGCACTAGAACAGGCTGCCCAGGGAGGCTGTGGGAATCTCCTGCCCTGCAGACATTTAAAACCCATCTGGATATGTTCTTGTCCACCTTGGTCTCAGTGATTCTGCTCTGGCGGGGGATTGGACTAGATCTTTCAAGGCCCCTTCCAATCCCTAATGATTTATGAACCACTGAAAAGCCCAGGACTAAGCACAGTACCAGCTACCTGCTTTCAAGTTTTCATGGGCTGGAACTGCTCCTCCTCCTCTTCTGGTAACATACCGCTTTCTAAATGCATTTCAACATGCATCAAGTTGTCAGATACCCGCAATTAATAAGCTTGATCTGTTTTGCAAGAGACAATCTTGCAGCTTTATTTCCACTCATTGATCATCAAATCAGGAATGCAGGTGTCAATATTTATTCATTACCAATAATCAGTAGACAGAGTCCTATCTCCTTCATGTTTTGCTTTGGTTTTTTACGTTTAGCTTTACCATTTGTAGTGATGCTAGGTCATAAGATGGACTAGATGATCTCAGATGTCTTCTCCAGCCTCAACAGTTGTGTGATATAATTCTAACCCAGCAAACACCTAATGTTTAAATTATTTAAACTAAACTGTATCCAGACTATAGTACCCACCAAGTATTTACACTGAGAATGAGGAGAGTAAGAGGGCAATTGCAGCAGTCACCCATCCTAACCCTACCTGCAGTTCTTTTTGCATTTGTTATACGTTCAAAACCCATCTTTTCATACCTCACCTCTCTAACTGCTAAGACAGAACCACAGAACATTAGGGATTGGAAGGGACCTCAAAAGACAATCTAGTTCAATCCCCCTGCTGTAGCAGGATCACCCAGATCAAGTCACACAGGAACCTGTCCAGGTGGGTTTTAAACGTCTCCAGAGAAGGAGACTCCACAACCCCTCTGCGCAGCCCCTTCCAGTGCTCCGTCACCCTCACCATGAAGAAGTTCCTTCTCAATGCACCAGTGCTACACAAGCGCAGACAAACACACCCCCCCAGAAGTTCACTTTACACATCATAAAAATCTCAACTCACTGACATTTAACTTGTACATCTTATCCAGAAGATTCTTCACAGCTCTGCCTCTGTATCCTACTGGAACATCAGTCAGAAACATCAATGAGGACTGATTTTTAACTACCAGCAATGTCAGAAGAGGAAGGTTGTTCCCATTTGTACGGCAGCAAATAAGGAATCAATAATAGAATACGCACATTATAAAGAGTCTAAGTTTAGGCTTCTCTGTCTTATATAAAGAAATATGAAGGACTTTGAAAGATCAATTCACCTTATATCACACAGGGTGCAGAAATCAATCGTTTATTTTTTTAATATGTTAAATTGCACTGAAATAAATCAAACGCATCTTCACACAGGAAACAAAGCAGGCTCCAAGTCAGGTGTTTCCAACCCTCCCGTATATTCACACAGGGAACGTGGTGAAAAGCCAGCATGCCAGAGAAATTGGTTTGTAGTGGGCATTCAGGTTTTTTCCTCATTTCAAGCAACAACTTTCACAAAAGGAATGTGATCTCCAAGGATTCACCTCCAGGCTTTTTACCCCCTCTATCCTCTATCATTTTAATTTTTAAAGAGCTTTCTGAAAATTCACTTTGCACTGCCCATCACTGGTTGGGGATGCCAAAAGAAGAGGGCAGCGCCCTTTGATCAGTAGGCACAGCCCTTTCACCGGTTTTGGAAGGATTTTCCTTATAGATCTAAATCTTTAGATCACAGCACCAAAGTCTTGTTTCAGGTCATTTCTGGTTTGGAGACACTGGGGATTCACATTCTGCCAAGTCATTCCTCCTGTGAAGTAATTGAGCTCAGACATCGGAGTCCCTCAGCAGAATGAGCATAAAAGGATCCAGCAAGATGGGACTGGCATCTAATTGCCTCTCTGGCTCCATCAACTTGCTGTCGGATTCACTTTTATTCAGTTCAGTGCCTAAGATGCTTCCAAACGAGGCCGAGTGAATCTGCCAACCCCTGATGCACACCCACACCACAAGGACACTTACTGGGCTGTTTCTAAGAACAGGACACCATTTGGGAACACTAAGAAAACAACTCATTAGAGTACCAGGAGAAAAATCCTTTTCTCCCAGGACACTGCTGTGCTGTCTAATAGAAAACACTATTAAACAAAAATGATCGACTGCAAACAAACAGGGATAATTTACTGAACGCTAAGTGCGAGGTGTTTAGGAGACAAAACACATCACCTTATGGCAAAAGGGCAGGGGGCTTGTCGGCCCATGAAAACGCAGCGGCAAATGCAGGTAGACTGTTCCCTTGTTTTTATTTTAGCAACAGAAAATTAAAGTAATCCAAAATTAAGGATGTAATTGCTAAAAGGAAGAAATAAACAACACAGAAAACGGAATATAATCAAGGCTTGCAGAAAAGGAGATTAAAGACACCTGCTATCACAGGAATAGAAATGAGATCTTCAGAAGCCCTGAAGGACTCCTTACAGAAAAGAAACCCAAGAAAAACTGATCAGTACTGACTTTAGCACGAAGATGTACAAGGGACTGACAAAGGGAACCAAAGGACATAAAAGGGGAGGGGGTGTCCTGTGTTCATCTTGCCAGAGCTATGCTGAACACGCTCCCCTTGTTTGCCACCTGCTAACCCCTAAAAACATATTGGGCTCTGCAGCAGCTGCATCACTCTCACCCTTCACAGCTCCAGGAAAACAAAGACACCGGGGTGTAAACACCACTGTGAGACTAATGCATCATCTTCTAATAGATTTCCTCCGATCGCAGCGCTGATGGCTTCAGCCCCAAGACAGCATTATTTCTTTATTCAGAGCAGAAAGCACGCCGTATCAAACCAAAGCACGAGGTTCCCTGTGTTTTTCCACTCTGCCCAGAGAGCTGCTTGCTCCAGCCTTTGCCCTTGCCCATGCACACTGCAGAGGACTTTGGTTTCCACTCTAAAACACTGCAGTTTCAGAATACAAGTGAATTAAACAGACAGACTTAGACAAACTGAACAGGAATCGCTAAAACCTAACAGCTTCTGTAAGAATTTATTTACAGAAATTAAAACTCCATAGGAGGAGGATCCTGTTTGATGTTTGAATGCTCTACTGTAGGTATCTGAGATAGATTCAAAACAATATTTACACTCTAACAGAAATTCTGCAAATTTCTAGTCATTTGCAAGACAGTCAAAACCATTGGGAAGTTCTGGAACAGGCTGCACTGGAACAAGTTTCCCTCAGAAGCTGTGGATGCCCCCTCTCCATCACAAAACATTAGGAAGTAGAAGGGACCTCAAAAGATCATCTAGCCTAGTCCCCCTGCCACAGGTAATGACGGAAGTCCAAGAGTCAAATCACATTAAAGTAAACAATCCAGTGAGGATTCACCCAGATTGTACTCCTCACTCATAGGTCAGCACTGTAACAGCAGAAGCACAGAACACCAGGGATTGGAAGGGACCTCAAAAGATCATCTACTCCAATCCCCCACACAGCAGGATCACCTAGATCAAGTCACATAGGAACATGTCTAGTTGGGTTTTAAACGTTTCCAGAGAAGGACATTCCACAAACTCCCTGGGCAGCCCCTTCCAGAGCTCTGTCACCCTCAGCATGAAGAATTTCCTTCTCACATTGATGTGGAACCTACTCTGTTCCAGCTCACACCCACTGCCCCTTGTCCTATCATTAGACGACACGGAGTTCAAGGCCAGGTTGAATGGGGCTTTGAGCAATCTGGAAGACATCCCTGCCCATAGCAGGGTGTTTGGAACTCAATTTCAGGTCTATTCCAACCTAAACCATTCTTTGATTCTAAGGAGTGGCCTTTTGTTTATTCACCACCTGCATCTACCAACTCCTTGAGCTCATGCAGGAACTCCAAAAGCCTTGGAAAAGAAGCAGACCCTGCTGGGCAAGGGTGGAGAGAAGGCACGTTATTTAATAACCAGGAACTACGTACGAGAGACCTTTCTAGTTTTATTTTTAGCACAATGGATCTGTTGGTAGAAAGACTGTATTTTAGCACGGAGAGGACTGCAAAGGGAAATGTTTTTTAAGCATACAGTTCTAGGAGGTCAAAGATCATATCATTGTCCTCCTCGGACAGTAATTGCCAATGTGAATCCATGCTCTTCTTCTGGCTTTTGTTTCATTGATGAGTAGTGAGGGCAGAGAAATGTTCATCCAACACGCTGTTTATTTGATATTCAGCTTTCTTTAACTCGCCTTACGCAAAGCACAAATGCTGATGATCAATTATTTTAGCAATCATAATTCAAGCTGAAATTTTACACTCTGTAAACACATTATCATGACCACCACATTATGCATTTGAAAAATTCCAGCTGCAGCAACCCATACAAATGAACAGGCTGCGTTAGGTGCAGACGTACAAGGGGGGCTTTTTCATTAACACTGACATGAACGAATCACACGCACACGGCTGGTGTTTTCCTAGGCGGTGTAGAGATGCACGTATTCATCTACTGAAACCAGTCACACACTTGCTTTAAATATTAAGTGTAAGTATTTTTCTTTTTTATTTATCTGTAGCAAGAAGTCATTTCAAATATTAAGATTCTGTATTTTTAAAACTAAATTGGTATCAGACAAGATAGAGAATCAGACAAGAGAGGGAATCACCAGCAGATGGAGAGAGGTGACTCTGTCCCTCTGCTCTGCCCTGTTGAGACCTCACCTGGAGTACTGTGTCCAGCTCTGGAGCCCTCACACAAGAGGGATGTGGAGCTGTTGCAGCATGTCCAGAAGAGGCCACAAAACTGATCCAAGGGCTGGAGCACCTCTCTTATCAATACAGGCTCAGGGTGTTGGAGTTGTGTGGTCTGGGAGGACGTCACAACAGTCTTCCAGGAAAGCTAGGGAGGGACTTTTCCCAAGGGTAGAGAATCACAGAATCATTCAGCTTGGAAAAGACCCTTGGGATCATTGAGTCCAACTCAAGTTCACCCCTAAAGCAGATCCCCCAACAGATGCAAGAGTCTTTTAAACTCATCCAGGGATGGTGACTCAACCACCACCCTGGACTGCCCATTGCAGTACATGACTGCTTGTCCTCCTGTGATAGGACAAGGAGTAAAGGTTTTAAACTGAAAGAGGAGAGATTTAAGTTGGAGATCAGTAAGAAGTTCTTTAGTGTGAGGGTGGCGAGACACTGGAACAGGATGTCCAAGGAAGTTATGGCTGCTCCATCCCTGGAAGTGTTCAAGGCCAGGCTGGATAGGGCTCTGAGCAACCTCATCAGGTAGGAGATGTTCCTGCCCATGCAGAGGGGTCAGAACTTGACAATCTTCAAGGTCCCTCCCAACTCTAACCTTTCTATGTCAAAGGAGAGCTGCTGTCATTTTTGTAGGGAAATTTCCTGTTGCTAACTTGACAAAGTTTACAAAGACAACACAGTTTTCCTACAGCAACTGGTAGATCTTTGGGAGCAATCTAGAACGCCTTCACACTTAGTGGGTGGCCTGATATCTCCCAAAATGTAAGTCTATAATTAAATAAAAATCTGCAGAATCCAGTTGAGGCTCATAACAGTCAATGCACACGTAACCGGGGTGTCACACACACGCTGCGTTACATTTCCCTGATAATCCCTAACTTTTCCAATCAATGTTTCATTAAAACGCTGAGCAAATAGTTTGACATTTAATGCTGCAAATAATAGTAGAAGGAGGTGGATGACTTAGTGACAGCAGATGGAGATAAGGCTGAGGCTCCTATTAGCAATTATTTGATACAACCTGACCTGTTGGATCAGTTGGTGTCCACAGGTACAAAGAGCCAAAGCCATAGCAAGGCCACTATCCTGTTAGAAAGCTCATGCAGACTGAAGGTGTCCTGGATGACTGCAGAAACAGAGACCTTAAACCATCTTTAAAAAAAGGAAGAAAAGGAGGGGCTATTACCCCAGCCTCAGCAAGGCTTGATGCTGCCTGACAGTATTTACGTATCTAGTCTGGGATGCTGACATCTAGATGAGAGAGCACCAGATGGGTAGAAACCTGGTTGGAGGTTTGGGCACCACAGGCAGTAGTTAATGTGCTCTTCACTTACTGATCTGGAGGGCAGTAACACCTGGGATGTTGCAGCCACCTACCTTGGGAGCTGCCCTATTCCACATCACCATCAATGGCTTAAGAGAAACCCAGGGAGCCAAACCTTCACAAACCTGCAAGCAACACCACTTTGGGGGCAACCAGCAGCTGAGCTGCTCTTGAGAGGAGAGCTGCCATCTGAGAAGCCCACAGCAATTCAGGAAGGACAAGCACAGAGTGCTGCTTCAGAGTCTTTACATTGCCCCAGGCTGGGACCCCAGGCTAGAGAGCAGCTCTGAAGAGCCCACAGGTCTCAGCAGGCAGCAAGCTGAGTGCCAGCCATCTGTGTTTCATACTCACTGGCTTTCTTGATCTTATGGTGATTTATTCTGTCTCTTCACTGCCTTTGGATCAGTTGACTTTGAAACCTTAATTAACTTTATATCAGTTCTTTTATGAAATAAAGTAGCCCTGGTACAAAGCCTGGTGCCAGTACATCCCTGTCCCAGTGGTACTGCTAGTTGTGCATTTTTGGTTTCCAGAGAAGGAGAGTGCAGAGCCTTCAGCCAAATAGCTCCTCAAAGAACAGAACTTGAACAGGAGCTGTCAGTGTGCACTTGCAGCCCAGAAAGCCAACCATGTCCTGGGCTGCTTCAAAAGAAGCAGTGACAATCTGTTGAGGGATGTGATTTTCCCCCTCCACCGTGCACTGGTGAGACCACAGCTGGAGTACAGGGTCCAGTTCTGGAGTCCCCAACAGAAGGACACAGAACCCCTGGATCAGAGGGTGGGAGCACCTCCCCTATGACAACAGGCTGAGAAAGTTGGGGTTGTTCAGCCTGGAGAAGAGGAGGCTCCCAGCTGACCTTAGAACAGCTTTCCCATAGCTGAATGGACCTACAAGAAAGCTGGGGTAGGTCTTTTGACACAGGCAGTAGTAAGAAGACAAGGTGGACGTATTCCAGACTTGAAGAGGGAAGACTGTGGTTGGACACGAGGAACAAATCCTTTCCTGCGAGGGCGCTGAGATACTGGAACAGGATGCCCAAGGAAGTTGTGGCAGCCCCATCCCTGGAAGTGTTGAAGGCCAGGCTGGATGAAGCCCTGATTAACCTGCTCTAGTGAAGGTGTCCCTGCCTCTGCAGAGGGATTGGAACCAGACAATCTTTAAGGCCCCTTCCAACCCTGGCCGTTCTATAATTCTATAAATCAACTTAATTGTGATACTTGTGTCTGTAAGCTAAGCACTGGAAGGGCCACACTACAGCACACACTGCTAAAGTAAATTCTGTGCACATGAGAAACTGCCACACAGTGACTGCAACGAGCATCTATTTCCACTGGCCAAAGGATTGCCTTGAATTTGTATTTAACTCTGATTCTCATCTTAATTCTGGTTCCTTATCAAGCACGTTAAAAGCCAAGCAATTGCCGAGTCCTATAAATACAAGCAACTCTTTGAATTTTCATTAATACAGCACTTAACATGCAAAGCTAAATCAATTTATTTCTGCACGCAAACCCCTGGATGTGTTGGAGAGGCGGTGCGTGCTCACACACACACACACAGGAAACCCAGAAAAACTGTCACAAATTTACTGGAAAAATTGTATACCGGGCATATGTAATAGGCAATTTGTGAACAAGTAATTGGTATTTCTCACCCAAACCAAAGCAAATCCATGCAACAAACACACTATTGTATAGAGATGTATATATGCTCACACACACGGTTTATATAGAAGCACATTCTGAAAGCATGAAAAACAACTATGTACTGGGAAACAGAACAGCAGCTGCACAAAGAGAAAACTAAACCATGATTGAGAGAGTCCAACAGAAGGCTATGATGATGACTAAGGGACTAGTGTCTACCTTATGAGGAAAGGCTGAGAGACCTGGGGCTTTTCAGTCTAGAGAAAAGATGGCTGAGGGGATTTAATTACTGTCTATAAATCCATGAGAAGAAAGAGACAATCCCTTTTCACTTGCACTGTGATAGGATAAGGGGCAATGGCTGTAAGCTAGAGCACAGGAAGTTCCACCTCAACATGAAAAAGTTCAAGTTCTTTACTATAATGTTCAAAGAGCACTAGAATGGGAGTCTACCTCTCTGGAGGCTTTCAAAACACGTCGCACACTTTCCTACGTGACCTGCCCTAGACTCTATGGTCCTGCTCAAGCAGGGACATGGGACCCTGGAGTCGTCTTCTCTGACGACATTTAAAACCCACCGGGACATGTTCCTGTGCCACTGGATCCAGGTGATCCTGATGCAGTAGAAGGACTGGACTGGATATTCTTTTGAGGTCACTTCCAATCCCTAACGTTCTGTGATTCTGTGACTCGATGACCTCTAGGGGTCCCTTCCAACCCCTAATGATCTGTGTCTGAACATCCAGAGGGAAGAAACTTTAATGGTCTTCCCAAGCTTAAAGAGCAGCCCATCCCATCTCGTTAATACTCACAAGATCTAACACTCACTGTACCAAAGTAACGACCCGAGTGATGTATTTTAATTGTACGAGCACAAGGCTTCTAACGTTTTTATAGATAAAAATCAAGTTCAGAGCTGTTAAAAGGAATTCTCTTAAAATCTAAGGTTTAAACCACAACCTGAGGTTAACGTAGGTTTAATTTGGCACTGTACATTTTACAGTGTTCCTAGAATTTTGAAACACCTACAAAATTCCTTCTCTCTCTAGCTATCTGCTCAGCGTAAAATTTTCCCTACAATAAAACTATAACAAGAAAACAGCAGCATTAACCACCATGAAATAAGGTTTAAAAAATGACGACATTACATGTACCTCAGCAATACCTGGAAGATGACAACATGCTCTCAAATAAGGATCACTTTGGAGGAATAGAATCATAGGACTTCCAGGATCAGCAAGTCCAGCCCTCATCCCAAGAGCTCCCTCACCCCTAGACCATGGCCTCAAGTGCTCTAGATACTTGGTTTTTACACACCTCCAGGGATGGTGACTCCACCATCTACCTAGGCAGCCTGTTCCAGTACCCAGTCACTCTCTCAGGAAAGAACTTCTTCCTCAGATTCAATCTAAACCTCCCCTGACACAACTTGAGGCCATTTACCCTCATCCTATCATTAGCAATTTGGGAGAAGAGACCAGCACCAGCCTCATTACAACCTCCTTTTAGGTAGCTGTAGAGAGCAACAAGGTCTCCTCTAAGCCTCCTCTTCTCTAGACTAAATAAATCCAGATCCCTCAGCTGTTTTCCTCAGAAGGTTAATTAAAGGATACACTTGGAATATTGGCTGAAAAGTCAACATACACCTCGATCCAGTTTGGTCAATACCCTTTAAACAGATGGCAATAAAACCCAAAGGTATTCTGATTCTGAAAGTGCTCTTGTAGGCTTAGGCACTCTGACTGTACGTCTTCAAACTGCTCAACCACATACATATTCAAGATGCAAATCAGTGCCACTCATTAAAAAACCCCACACTGTCTACTGGTCTATATGCCTCTGGCTTTATATAGACTAGAGATTTAACTAGGTTGTATCTAAGTTTTGCAATTCTTTCTAAACATGACCTGTTCCATCCAGCTGCACAACTGAACTTCCTATCCAGACTTCCATTATCTCATGCCTGAGCTTATGCCGGTCCTGGCAAACCAAGCCTGCCCCACACAGACCCGTCAGGATCCTTCTGAAAAGATCCCTACACCACCTTCATGTCCTAATACCCCAAACATAACACATCAGGCTTCTCTTCTGACAGAGCACTGGAATGGGCTGCCCAGAGAGGCGGTGGAGTCTCCTTCTCTGGAGATGTTTAAAACCCACCTGGACACGTTCCAGGTGATCCTGATGTGGTGGGGGTGGCACTAGACTAGATGATCTTTCAGGGTCCCTTCCAATCCCAAATGTTCTGTGATTTACTCACCAATCATTTGGTACCAAAGAGCCAACTCCAGCTACCTCCCAACAGATACTGGTGCACTGGGCATATTTTCAAACAAGCACCAGCATGTGTTCTCACTCAGCTCTTACCCAGAGGTGCTCACACATTTACAAGACTCCTTGGAATCCTTTATCAAAAGTCTCCCTTTCCATGTCAGTGTGTTCAGTAGCTCCAGGTGAATTTTTCCTTGAGGAATATTTATAATGGTTTTCTGAACATTAGCATTACCATGTCCTGATGCAAAAGAGCTCTGCAGGAACAGTCTAGAAAGAAAATACCTAACTGTGTTTGTTTTGGACATCACTTTCTAGTTTTCTTTCATGTCTTTAATCAGGGCGTAATAAAAATCACTCCGATTGCCTTCACCATAACGTTACTGATTTCAAACCTCTCCCTACCACCTCACTCCACTGTTGCTTTGTTCCCCACCTCAACTGAAGATGACTCCTCTGCTTAACGAAACTCTTCCACTGCAGATTCTGACTGCAGAGATGACCTTAACTTGTGAACTCCAGCAGACAATTCAGTACATTTCTAGCACAGACTTAAGAGGTAAGCTTGTTTTCTCACTGGCAGGACAGCCTTCTGGAATTGTTCTACCTCAAGGACAGAAGATGCTGAGCCCAGTGCACAAAGGAAGGTGTCAGCACTACTAATTTCTGCTGCCAGGAAAAGAGAAATGCTCCGTATTGCCCATGGCAGCAGAAGGGAAAGGACAGCGAACGATACTGAAGATTGTCAAATCCTCCCTCGGCTGCTGCGGTTATTCAGTCTCCACGCCTTGTCTTATTACCATGAAAAAATGAATTAGATTCTCTCTGCAGGGTTGAACTTTACTAAGGATGATGAGGTAGCTGCGATGAACCAGAAACCTGCAGGGAAGCCACCGACCTGGTTCCTGTGCACTTCAGCAGCAGTTCTAATGCAACTGTTGTTAGACCCTAATCTGCCTCCTGGTTCAATTCCTTATTCTGCAAGAGCAGGAAAAAAGCAATCGGGTCCCTGCCCTGCTTCAGGCAGCAGAAGGGAATGGCTGTGTAAGGAAGTTCAACACACCCTCATTAACTCACTAAATGAGCAACTGCCCCATGACAGCCTCAGCACAGCAGCTGCATCCTAACAAATCACACAACATTAGGGATGGGAAAGGACCTTGAAAGATCATCCAGTCCGACCCCCCTGCCAAAGCAGGATCTCCTAGACCACATCACACAGGAACCTATCCAGGCAGGTTTTCAACACCTCCAGAGAAGGAGACTCCACAACCCCCCAGGCAGCCTGCAGGAAATCCATTTTTTGGTAGGACAGACTGAAAGTTGACAAAGACATGAAGAGACTCCCCATTACTGGGTTTATTTCCTTTAAGCACGAACCTATAAGAACTTTGGTAAACACACTAAAAAGGGTTTTATGGTTTCACTGCTTTACGGTTCAGTAATTTCATCTCCTTTCCAGAGACGTCGCGCATCTGTTTAAAGAACTGCTGCCTACTGAGTCACAGATATTTCCAAAGCACTAGCCACACACGACAACTGTTATTTTTCAGCATCCAATAGCAGCAAGATAAAACTGCACATCCAATAAAAACAATCATTGCAAAAATTATAAAGTTACTCAACATTACCTTTGATGTTTCTGGTAGTTTCTCTTACTACACTTAGCCATTTTTTGCCATTTCTCTTAACAAGGCTCACGTGAGATGACCTACTTTGATTTGCGCTGCACCCAAACGGTGAAGTAGAATGTGTTAACATACCAAATGGTCCCAGTCACTTTGAAAGAAGCTTCTCTGCCAGGACTCACCCTCTGCCACCTCTGTCTACTGCCTTGACACTTTCCAGCCAGTTTTCCTTGCAGCCCTTTGTTGCTGTCCCCTTTGTTCTTAAGTTTTGCTTTTTTTTCCTGGGCTGGTGCAACCATAAAGGTTCCTCCTTACACCCAGTTGCTCCTCACCTCTAATATCACCAAACACCACCCTGTGGGAATCAATAGCTGAAGCAGCTGTGAAGTCAACCGCTCATCAAGTAGTGGCTGGCCCTACCTGCTGCTCCCAATGAACATGGTTTGCTTCCCAGCCATGCAATCCACTAATTAGCAGAGACCAGCAAACACCACTAGTTCACAGCACCGCTTCCCATTACGTGCCTGTAGACAGCGACCAAGTGTCCTGGACATGGGTGAAAGCCCAGCTTGGATTTAGCACCAAAACCAAGGAGAAGCTCATGTATCACTCATCCCACTGCTAAACAGAAGAACGAGAGCTTCACATACTGCCCCGGTGAAGGTTATCAGGGGAACCCTTCCATACAGTTTTGCTCAGGTTGCTATTTTTATCTTCACTAAAGCAGCACCTATGGTAAGATAACAGCCCCGAAATCACGTAACGTACCATAAGGGTGGAAAACAACAAGTAACAGCAGCGAGGAAAAGTCCTTTAAAACTCCTGCACTGTAGTGGCTCTCTTCTTGCTATTCAGAAACAAAACATTAAACAACCTTGCAATAAGCTGCCTGAAGCAAGATATTTTTGAGTTTCCTCTAGTTTAATGACTACTCATTTCCTCGCTCCAGAGGCATTCCTACAAGAGCCACATGCCATATAGGAGCAAACAAGCACCTGTGGTCGTCGGGAGGAGAATATGCAGCGAATGCTCATCCATTAAGTGCAAGCCTGAAGTACACACTGAATTGCCAACAGGAGATCTGCCAGGAAATCACACTGCAGTGTAGGAGTCCACCATTCACACAAAATAACTTTCATTTCTTTACAATTACCTGAACTGCACGCTCTTATGTCACAAGTTCACATCTAGAAAAAATCACGGGGTTGGATTCTTTATCATGTAAACTCTCTTCTCACTGATCCTCAAGGTCAGAGAATAACAGAATTACTGAGGCTGGAAAAGACCTCTGAACTCATCCAGCCCAGGACCTAATACCACCTCACTGGCCAGATCAGGGTACTGAGTACCACAGCCAGGCTGTCCTTAAACACCTCCAGGGATGGAGACTCCACCACTGCCCTGGGCAGTCCATTCCCACGTCTGATCACCCCTTCTGCCAGGAAGGGCTTCGAAACTAACCCTCTCCTGGTGCAGCTTCAGTCCCTGCCCTCTCATCCTATCACTACTTGCTTGGGAGAAGAGCCCTACCCCCATCTGACTACAACCTCCTTTCAGGTAGTTGTAGATAGAGATAAGGAACCCCCCCTGAGTCTTCTCCAGGCTAAACAACCCCAGCTGCCTCAGCCTCTCCTCAGACTTTGCCTCCAGACCCTTCTCCAGCTTCATTGCTCTCCTTGCACCCACTCCAGCACCTCAATCCCTTTCCTGAAGAGAGAACTGCCCCCGGTAAGTGAGGTGAGGCCTCACCAGTGCCCAGTACAAGGGGAGAATTACATCCCTAGTTTCATGGAATTTGTTGCAGCTGTTGTGAGGTTTCAGAAGCCACCAGATAAAACCACAGGAGTTTGGAGTCTGCCAGCCTGGGACCAAGCTAAGATCACAAAGGAACCATACCTACTGTACACAGCCCAACGCTGTAGCTGTGAAATGCATGTCAACCAGCAGCCTCACAAGTAAAACATCAAACCATAGCAGTAGACTGGTCCATCACAGAACAACTGCAAGAGCAAACTTCAACATGGTTCTCTCTTTTAAACCTGAAGACTGAACCACTTCAGAAAGGTACTAGGGAGATACGATGCCTTAGTCCAGTATGGGCTACCACACAGGACCCATGCTATAGTCCACGCTGCGATCATTTGAGATTCTTACAAGGACCCTTGTATTGCAAAGGTGAGGGTCAGCAGAGCACTGGTCACGTCCTGCTGTTGCTGCTTTTCTGGAAGCGTGATGCTCAAAACACACACTGCCAGCTCACCCGCTGGCAAGAACTGGGACCCCTCTCCTAGGTCTTGTTTTGTCTGGGTTTTTAGGTGGTTTAAGTAGATTATCTAGTCTTCACAGTAGTCTGAAAACTGTGATGGGATTGTTGTTCTCCGTTTGGTAATGTACTAAGGGTAACCACTGCAGTGTAGAGACTTGGAGTTCTTAAATATCTACACTTTCAAGCTGTATGTACAGCTGTCTCCAGCTGACACTCAGGATACCTAGAAAAAAACCAGCAAAATCTCCTACTGCCACTCACAGCTTAGCATTTCCAGGAACATGCAGCCCAGTAAATACAACATAAAGTCTCAGCTGATCAAGAACACGTCCTACACATCCAACCACACGCCGCTACACAAGACAGCCCAGAACTAGAAGTCACCAGCAAGAAAAGCTGGTTTAATCCCCTCCACACAAGCACACACACCCCACTGCATGTGCTGGATTGAACAATTCAAAGATTGAGAGTCTCACCTGGTTACCGCACTTCTCCATACACTACTCTTCTCTTAATTCATGGAGTAAACTCACACCACCTCCACCAAGCTGTAACTGAAAATTATAATTAACAAGATAACAATATAGGAGGCGAAATCTGGTCTCAATCACTGCTTGATCGTTGAGAAAGGAAGGTAAATTTAATTCTGGAATTTGCACAATTAACTGTCACTGTTCAGTGAGGCCTCCTGAGATTTTGCTTTCACTGACACGATAAAATATTGCTTCTCCTAAATGAAATAAAAACAAAGGAATACTAGAGAACAGAAGCCCACACTGCCACAGCAGGTAACCAGGATAACACTAGATCACGTTGGAGGATCTGAATCTGCAGCAACTTCCATGTTCCCCACTTGTTAGGGGAAGATCACCAAAAGCCTCTGTACCGATGTATCTCTGACCACATGTTGTCTGAAGGATCACAACTGTAATGCACCCAGGTCTGACACGACATAAATTTGGGTGGTGGATGAGTTTACAAGACATTCAGATGTAGTGATAGGGGATATAGTTTAGGGATGAACTTGTAGAGTAGGGTTGATGGTTGGACTCTATGGTCCAAAGGGTCTTCTCCAACCTGAATGATTATATATTCATCACAGCATCTCACAGAATCATATCTATCAAACAAAGCACCACAATTTCTCTCTTCCACAAACACATATGCTTATCCTAATCTCAAATACACTGAAGTATGCTGAGTCAACTATCAATATCACCACTTAGCTGGCCAGAGGCTGCTGTTAACAATACAACACATCACGTACCTATCAGGATTGTATTTTTCCCTTAAATTTGACTGCTTTGACAGGCTCCACAAGGAGATAATAAAGCCTCCAGAATGCCAAACTAAAATGGTCACCCCAGCTTACTGTCTTCAGAACACAATCCAAAAGCAGACCCCTCTATGAGAGCAACTTCATCTTACAGATGGTCTACAATTCTGACATATGGGTAACAACCTTCACACACTCTTCTCAGACAGGGAGCATCCCTTTAAAAACCCACTCATCTATACCTAACAGTGAATTACACATTAGGGATTAGAAGGGACCTTGAAAGATCTAGTCCAATGCCCCTGACACAGCAGGATCACCTAGACCAAAGTTGCACAGGAACATATCCAGGTGAGTTTTAAACATCTCCCAAGAAGGAGACTCCACACCCCCCCGCCCAGGCAGCCCCTTCCAGGGCTCTATCANTGAAGAAGTTCCTTTTCATATTGATGTGGAACTCTTATGTTCCAGCTTACACACATTGCCCCTTGTCTTGTCATTGGATGCCAATGAGCAGAGCCTGGTTCCATCCTCCTGACACCCACCCTTCACATATTTATAAACCTACAGTGTATCCTGTAAACCCACGACACTCAATGCCATCTAAAAATTCAACTAGTGAATTAATTTAAGCTCTCAACACTTTTCAATGAAACTATTAAATGTTCTTCTCAACTGAATCTAGTGGGAACAAACATGTGCCAAGAGCTTAAGTTTCTCTTCCCACCTTGAAACCTGTGGGCTGCACGTTACTGGAGTAACCATTCTGGACCATTCATTCTCAGCTGAAAATCCCCCCAAACTGGCTATTAAACAGACACACCCACAGCAATCCTAAAGGACAAAAAGTAATTTCCTTCAATTGTGGTGCAGAGATAAGGCAGCAGTAAGAAAACACTACAATACATTTTACTTCCATTAAGCTAAACTGTTTCACACATCCTCCAGCAATAACCCCCAAAAGATCAATCTTCACAGCCTTTCCTTCAATAGTTTCTCACTCCGTGGCCCTTCCCTAAGTCAATTCAATTCGTTCCACGAGCTGCTTCCCTTCAGTGATACCTGCTCTGGCCATGCTTAAAACATTCACCAGTTTGTGCTTCTGTCACTTATAGCCTGACCTGCTCAGGCAAAGTAAGAAACTCTCTCTTATCAGATCTGTCCACAGGCCACCCAGACCATTACAAGATTTTTCTCCCACTAAAGGCTGGGATCAAAACCAATCGCTTCGTCAGCATGAACTCAGACCCAGAGGAAGTCAATACAAGATGGGGCTTCTCAAGCTTTGAAGCACGCCTCATCACCACGAGCAATAAATGAAAACAGAAGTCCTCCCTCCTCTGGGAGCCACTTACTTTCACCAGAAGTGATGTTAGAAGATCAATTGTTCTGGGTCAGTCAAATCTACACTTCAATACATGTAAGGTGATTAATGTAAGTGGAGGCCATTATCTGGAGCTTCAGAAAACATAGCAGTGTGAGGAAATGGGACCTGGAGATAGCCAAGAATGGCAAAGATGTGGCTGTAGTTTAATGTGTTACCTATGAGAAGGGTCCTGAAGAGCCTACCTTACTCACTGTGTATGAGTTCGCTGCGTAACTCAAACCCCACCATGATGCTCTGACCACAGAATCAGAACATTAGGGACTGGAAGGCACCTTCAAAGATCATCTAGTCCAATCCCCCCACCACAGCAGGATCCCCTAGACCAAGCTGCACAGGAATACATCTGGGTGGATTTTAAATGTCTCCAGACAAAGAGACACCACAATCTCCATGGGCAGCACTCATACTGACGTGGAACCTCCTATGTTCCAGCTTACACCCACTGCCTCTCGTCCCATCATTAGGTGACTTTGGCTTCTTCCTCACTGAGCACAGGGGATCGGAGCTGCAGCCCTTCCCCATGGAAGTGGAGTCAATCAGCTTTCTGACCCCAGCAGAGTTAGAGATTTAAACCATCTGAGCCCTTAAATTGAGGCAGCAACAGGAATAACAATCTCTTTTCTGGGTAATTCTAAAGTCCTTACACCAGCAATAGCAGAAAGACAGTTTGGGTCATGATTCTAACACAAAGGGTCACTCCAGTTGCTTGATCCAAGTCCCTGCTAAACTTCAAGCCAAACAGCAGGAAAGAAGGACACAGGCAAACACCGCTGAAAAACACCATTACAAGGAGTCCATGATGAGAGTCCAGGCATTTTAATTACATCACTCTGATACTTCCATCCTATTTAAATAGCTATTTGCATACAATTCATTTCCATTGTTTGTACCTATTGAAGGAGTTAGGACAGTTGATTAGAAGGTAAAAATAAATACCATTTCTCACAAAGCAATTTTATGGGTGCCTTGCAGTGAATTAATTATAAGTCAAAGTAATGAACCACAAAATAAAAAATAACGCCATAAACAATGAAATCCCAGAGTCTTCCAGGCCACCCCCATTCCAGTAATCAACTGATTCACTAAAGAGCAGAATAATTTCCACCATTCAAACAAAACAGAACACAACTATTGCATTTACACAGCATCTGTGCCTGCAGAACCAAGCTGACAGCCAGCCTGCAGCCAGGAAGTCACCCAGTTCTCTAGTACATTTGGGCAGCATCCAAAGCCTTACAATTTTTCCTCCTCAAAAACTACACCTTGTGAAAAACAAACAGCGTCTTTTCATACATTCAAACAAGAAAAAGTTCCAGCTAGAATGAGCAGAATCAAAAATATATCTGTTCCTCCTGCTGGACTTGTTCACAATTGATTTTTATTATACAATAGTCTTTAAAAAATAGTCTTTCAAAAAATCATACCATCAGTACAGTCAGGCTGCAGAAACTTGTAGATGAGAAGTCAGGGAAACTGGTTTGGTATCAGACTTGAATAAAGCTCAATGGGTTGAGGGAGCCAGAGGTTAAACTGGAAATGGATGAAAAGTAGTCCAGGAGAAAGAGACCTAGAGGTCCTGGTGGCCAGCAGGCTGACCATGAGTCTGCAATGGGCCCTGGTGGCCAAGAAGGCCAACGGCATCCAGGAGTCGATAAGTGGTTAGCGGATCAAGAGAGATTCTGCTTTCCCTCAACTCTGCCCTGGTGAGACCACATGATGAATATTGTGTACAGTTTAAAGAGGACATAAAACTGCTGGGGAAAGTCCAGAACAGAGCCACAAAGATGATGAAAAGAGTAGAGCATCTCCCTGATGAGGAAAGGCTGAGGGAGCTGGGTCTCTTGGGCTTGGCAAAAAGGATACTGAGGGGTGACCTCATTAATGTTGATAAATATGTGAAGGGTGGGTGTCAGGAGGATGGAGCCAGGAACCTCACAGTGTCATCTAGTGAGAGGACAAAGGGCAATGGGTGTCACCTGGATCATAGGAGGTTCCACATCAATATGAGAAGGAACTTCTTCACAGCGAGAGTGACGGAGCACTGGAACAGGCTGCCCAAGGGGGTTGTGGAGTCTCCTTCTCTGGAGATGCTTGAAACCCATCTGGGTATGTTCCTGTGCAACTTGGTCTGTGGGACCCTGCTCTGGCAGGGGAATTTGACTAGATGATCTCTTGAGGTCCCTTCCAATCCCTAATGGTCTATGATTCTGTGAAGAGTAAATTTTTATTGGGAAGACCCAACATAGGAGAGAGAAGGGACCAGTGTTAACACTTATACCATCAAAACTGCTGTTTCTCAGGCAGCAAGGAGGAGTTTGAATGGAAAGCAGCACAGCTTTTTTTTTTTGTAATGGTTTTTGAAAAACCAACAAAAAAAAAAAACCACTTGAGTGTGAATTCCTGAGATGATAGTCAACAGAACAACCAGCAAATTTCAAGAGCTCAATAGAGCAGACAAACACATGGCATATGCACTGAGGACAAGACATGAAAATCCACCAAAGAAGAGTGAAGTGTGTCAGCTAACAAAAAACCATAGCAAGAACTCCATCAAACCAGCCTGAAGCATACCTGACACAACTTCTACATTTCTCTTCAATCAGCTCTGATGTTGAGAAGATAAATACTGACACCTGTTTGTGGAACTGCACCATGTGCCACTACCACATTCCCTTTTTCTCCATTCAGTAAAACCAGTGATCCTGCAAAGAACACACACTTGGTCACACCAGGGACATGGTTACCTTGTTTCAGCCACCGGTGACCAATTTGGACAGCAGGTTTCTGTCTCTATTTTCCAGTGAAAGCAGATTTATGACATTCTTCAATACACTGCGATTTTATTTGGTCATGTTTAACAGCTTGACAGCATGGACAGGTAATAAATCACTGTTACCTCTGGATTTAAATCTAGCCTGTGACTCCGTTTCACAGTAGCTTAGGACTGCTCCACACAATGAATCTCTATTTCTTCCTTTTGAGAATTTTATTGAGATGCAATCACTGTTTAAAACAAAAAAATCAAACTAACAACAAAAACAACCACAAATGAAAGCACTATATCTTAAGTCTTAATGGTCTTTCAAGACCAAATATCAGCAGATGTGCAAGGAGGAGACAAAAAGTCTCTACAGTCTGAGAATCCTTCTATATACAGGGAGCACTGTGTATCACAGGACATTAGGGATTGTAAGGGACCTAGAAAGATCATCTACTATAATCTCCTGCCACAGCAGAACCACCTAGACCAAGACGCACAGGAACATACTCAGACAGGTTTAAAACATCTATAGAGAAGGAGATTCCACAACTCCCCTGGGCAGCCCCCTTCTAGTGCTCTGTCACCCTCACTGTGAAGTTCCTTCTCACATTGATATGAAACCTCCTATGTTCCAGCTTACACCCACTGGCCCTTGTCCTGTCTGGCTGGACGACAGTTACTACGCCAAGGCAGCTCTCACCACTACCAGGAAAGTGCAACGCTTAGCCTGATCCAAGGGTTCCAGTAGTCACATTAATTCTGGAGTGCCCTTTCAATGACCATAAATAGGTACAATCCTAAAACACCAAGTATTATTGTACAGCTACCTCTTCATGAAAATACATACAACAAACTCTCTCATCGTTCCATTTCCACTGCTCATTTCACTCGCCTTGCTTCTACCCATCGCCTCGGCACTTTCCTTCCCAGCTCCAGGATTTATTAACTTGAGTGTAAGTGTTTTTGAGATTTCTGCTAAAGCAATACTCAGCAGATGTCTAGCATCTCTATTTATACAACTCTAGAACTGGTAATAAACACGGTTTTTGTATTGCCACACTGCATTCTTTAACGAGCCATCCGTCCTCGTCTCTGTTTACCAGAATTACACTGGCCGCAACCGAGCCCTTACCCGATATGATTCCAGCACCTAACGAGAGTTTGGAAGGCTGAATGGAAACTTCTCGTTGTGTGTGAAGGAACACTTAATGGCTGAGGGCTGGCATTAGTTGCCTTGTGCCTGTGGACAGCAAGACTATGCAGACGTAGGCAAGAAGGTATCTAAGGGGAGGGAGATGCCTGGGAAGTCACAAGATGTAAACACTCAGACTTTAGCACTTAGTTCCGTCCAGATCCCAACCACACTGACTTTCACAGGACGGTGCCAAAGACATTTGTCCATGAGCGAGTGTGTGGTTCCTAGATGATGTCAGATATCCGGGCAGACAGCCAATTTCCTATGGAAGTGATTTCAATATTGCTGAAGTTCAACCTAATTGTATTTATCATATGATTCTTTATGTAAGGAGGCAGCAGCTTCCATAGGTAGCCTGGATTTTTTTAATCTAATAAAATAAAATGTTTGGAAAATACAAAATGACAGACGGAGGTAAACAGAAATCACCTTCCAATTTCATACCTTCCTCTAAAGCCACCTCTTCCAGAAGGAACAGATGTTAGCCAAGACAAATTCCATCCTTGCTTAACTGGGATTTCACAGCCTATGATGCAAAGCAGAGTATTTTCTCACCTGTGAATTTACAGTTGTTCCATACCCATAATTATAGCCTAAACATAAAGCCTTGCCTCTTCTACTCATGCTTCATAATAGGCTCTCACTGCCTCAAGGCTTTTCGTAACATTTGGTCATTTTTTCCCCTTTCAGCCCTTTCTGTTGAAACTTTCACATGAACAACTAATCATAGAACATTGGGGATTTGAAGGGACATCAAAAGGTCATCTAGACCAATCGCCTGGCCACAGCAGGGTCACCTAGATTAAGTCACACAGGAACATATCCAGTTGGATTTTAAATGTCTCCAGAGAAGGAGACTTCACAACCCCCTGGGGAGCCCCTTCCAGTGCTCTGTCACCTTCACTGGGAAGAACTACCTTCTCACATTGATGTTGAACCTCCTGTTCCAGCTCACCACCACTGCGCCCCTTGTCCTATCATTAGATGACACTGAACACAGCCCGGCTTCATCCTCCTGACACCCACTTTCACATATTTATAAACATTCATGGGGTCACCCCTCAGTCTCCTTTTCTCCAAGCTCAAGAGACCCAGGCTCCCTCAGCCTTTCCTCATCAGGGAGGTTTTCTACTCCCTTCATCATCTTCATCAAAAATCCAAACTAATTTGAAGACAGTTAAGCTACAGGTTACCAAAACAATCGTTCCTCTTCCCAAACAACAGAACATCAGTGCTTCCATGCACTCTTATCTTTCTGACTCCATTCACCTACTGTCTCTTTTTTTTACTGAGATCATACCTGCACAGGATCCAGCACAGCTAAGCCGTGTGGAGTCTCCTTCTCGAGAGACATTTAAAACCTGCCTGAACATATTCCTGTGCAACCTGGTCTAGGTGATCCTAGTCTGGCAGGGGGATTGGACTAGGTGATCTCTCAAGGTCCCTTCCAATCCCTAATGTGCTGTCATTCTATGTAACCACAGGACTACCAGATCCCTGTCTCACAGGCAGGGCAGTGCCACATCAGGCAGCAGCACTCTGTGAGCACAAAATAGGTGATTGTTAACAGAAATAGGAGGTGGTGAAGTTTCTGCCACCCTTAAAGCAGGCACTGAAGTTAATGTATTTATGACACCAGTGCTCAGAGCACCTAGACATTAATAAGCTCTAAGATACACTTTGAAAGAGAAGAGAAAGAATCTAAACAAATGCAACTCCTCCCTGTCCTCTATACTGGTCCCATCTGGTCCCAACCATCCCTCTCAGTCATTAAAAGGAAATAGGCTTTACAACACCCCAGTTCAGATTTCAGATTCTGGCAGGGTGTTTCAAAGGTCTTTGCTGTCCTTTCTGACCATCCCTCTCTCCTAAACAAGAGCTCAGAAGTTCAGTGACAAACAACAGAAGGACAGCAGAAAGACACTGTCTGTCAGCAGTGCCTCAGGATTCACCACCTATCCAAAGGGCTGTATGAATCAGATTCCTTTTCTGTTCACTGCCACCTCACAACCTGTTCGTTGAAAACTCTGATTTCTTTCCATAAATAAAATTTGGACCAGAAGGAAAAATTGGAAAAAAACCTCTTATTTCATGGTAGTTTTTTTGCACAGGACGTATCTGCAGTAGTGCTCATCACTCATCACGATGAAGTACAATAATACAAATGGCTTAAACTATTATGATATTTTGAGAAAACAAATGCAAAGTACCCATCCAAGTAAGCAACGTGCTGCTACAGTTCTTTTTTATGGCAGCCAATGTTTAAGAACCTCAGTACTTTCATCTTCATTAAAAAAATGTTTTGTCATATTGTATTAGGTATCTCACAAGAGGCAGATGAGCATTCTGGGCCCTTCACTTCAAGAAAGAGATGGAGGGGCTGGAGCAGGTCCAGAGGAACAACTGAGACTGCAGAAGGGACCGGAGGAAAAATCTGATGAGGAGAGGCTGTAGGAGCTGGGGATGTTTGGCCTGGAGGAGACTCAAGGGAACCTTCTTCTCTACACCTCCCTGAAGGGAGATTGTAGTCAGGTGGGGGTCAGGCTCTTCTCCCAGGCAACCAGTGAGAGGATGAGAGGGCAGGGCCTGAAGCTGTACCAGGAGAGAGTTAGGCTGGATATCAGGAAGCCCTTCCTGACAGGAAGGGTTATCAGACATGGGAATGGACTGCCCAGGGCAGTGGTGGAGTACCCATCCCTGGTGGTGTTTAAGGACAGACTGGATGTGGCACTTAGTGCCATGGTCTGGCTGATGTGGTGATTGGCTGGGCAGGATGATCCTACAGGTCTTTCCAGCCTCAATAATTCTGTGATTCAGGTATTTTACTTCAAAGCTTCCTGTGCCATCTTTACACTGTTGCTTGTGCTATTTTGTCATTTGCAGCTTTTTAATATCACACACAACCCCTCTGCACTAAGTGATCCACTAGCCTGAACAGTCTGGCGTAGTACAAACGCTAACATTAAGGTTGTCTGTGTCACACTTGGGTTTTACAGAACAGCCCCACCCAACACCAAAAAAAACCCCAAAGCAAAACAAAAGAAAAACAAAAATATCCCCACCCCTCACACAAAGGTCACATCTCTGCCAAACTTTAAGCACATGTTCTCAAACAGGAAACAAAGCTTTTCAAGAAAACTTTAATAGGTGAAAAAAAAGAAACAACCCACACCACCCAACTTAGTAGTTTTCATTGCTGCTGCTGTTATCACCACAGCTGACCTACTTCAGCTTGTTTGGCAAGTAAAGGATGACTACTCCACACAAACGTTATCATGAAATAGTTCAGCCTGCTCACAAAAAAACATAAACCAATTTTCCCAAGCTCAGCTGCTTTTACTGAATTTTTCCCTATCACAGCCACAGTTCCACTGGGATCATAACCCTAAGCAATCACATAAACAATTTCTGTGAGGGCCGTGACCCCACTTGCAGCTTCCTTGAGCCACTCTGAATCACCACCTCTCATGAGGAAAACCCCACAACAGAGGCAGAGCAATGGACAACCCCACAGATAGCAGATCCATTTAAAAACATCAGGGAACAAAAAGTACCTCCACGTTTTGTCAATGTTTGCCAAGCCTGGGCTCAAATCAAAGTCCCAGACAAAAGCAAATGTAGGAAGAGCAGGAATACAGCTCCAGACTGGCTTTTACCTGTGGAAAGCTCAAGCTGTGATGAGCCTTATTGTGGCAATTTCTAACACACACTGATACCCCCTAGCTGAGCCCATCTTCAGTCACTTGAGCTTGTTTTCACAGAATCATCACGTTAAACATTGGAAGGGGCCTCGAAAGCTCATCTAGTCCAATCTCCCTGCCACAGCAGAATCATCTAGATCCAGCTGCACAGGAACACATACAGTCAGGTTTTAAACATCTCCAGAGGAGACTCCAACCTCCCTGAGCCACCTATTACAGTGCTCTCTCACCCTTTTGAAAATGTTCCTTCCCATAGTTATGCGGAACCTCCTCTGTTCCAGCTCATCACCATTGCCCCTTGTCCTATCTTTAGACTACATTGATAAAAGCCTGGCTCCATCCTCCTGACAACTACCCTTCACTTATTTATAATTCCTAATAAGGTCATCTCTCAGTCTCCTTTTCTCCAAGCTAAAGAAACCCAGCTCCCTCAGCCTTTCCTCATAACGGAGGTGTTCCACTCCATCATCTTCATGGCTCTGCTAAGAGTCTTTGATAAATTAGTGTAAGGAATCTCTACACAGCAGAATCAGCTTTTATAGGAAGTATCAATAAACAGCCTTGCATAATTCCCCGTGATGGAAACAGGATACCAGATCCAAATAACCATGCTTGTAAAAGACTTCTTGGCTCAATAAGATGCAATTAATACAGCTGAGAAATGCTGAGCCACCTCCTGACACATCAGTTGCATACAAAGGACGTTTCACAGGTAAACACAGAACACCACTTCAAAAAGAAACAGACCTGCTTGGTTTATTATTCATAGAATAGAATGACAGAATCATGCAGGTTGGAAAAGACCCTTTGGATTACCAAGTCCAACCATCAACCCTACTCTGCAAGTTCACCCTTAAACTGTATCGCCCAACACTAGATCAAAGCGTCTTTTAAATTCATCCAGGGATGGAGACTCTACTGATATTGATTTTTCTCAACCTACATTTTGCTTTGGACTTGGTGTATTTTGGGACCATAGTATGCAAAAAAGAAGAGTAATTTTTTGCAGTTTATAAGCACAGATCCACCTCTCAGAGCAGACCCAAGGCTGTACGCACAGATCTAACTCAGCATTCCCAGCACATGCATAATGCAACACACTGTGACAGACAGGCAACCATGAAGTTCGTTGCAAACAGGATACAAAACGTTCAGCCACCCAGTAGAAGGCAGTTCTATCTATCCGCGAGACTCCCTTGGTTTTTTTATTCACCCATTTCATTTTCCTAATGGTCCAGCACTTATTTTGCAGACTTCTTCTACCATCTCCTCTCTAAGGTATGTAAATAATTTAGTCAATGGTAATACATTATGCAATTTATTTTCAGCCAACAGCACAGCCCTCGTTAGATGCAATTCATGGGAAGAAGCAGTTAATTACTGTAATTCATCTGCAGACCTAGGTGAGCAATTTCACTGTTATTCTGCTATCCTGCTTAATATGCATCTGCTGTACAAGAGCAGTTAAATGGCAACTTTGAAAACTGCCATCCTGAGCCCTGATTCCATAACAAGCTCTGAACCTGGGCTGGAAGGCAGGGCTACAGTAAACACAGCCAGGGAGTCGATTTACACAAAACAACTTGTGCCATCAAGGTTTAAGGTAGTCTACTCAAGAGACTTCTGCAAGATGCTAGAATAATTCTACGCTATTGTATTGCACTATTTGTGGAGTAGGTATGTGATCGTATAATTAGGGATCATATAGCACGTTCACACAAAGAATACTTTAGGGCTTGCCGGGGACGGCAAGGAGAAGCTCTTTGAAAAAAGCAAGCTACGCTATCACACAGAATCACAGAACATGAGGGACTGGAAGGGACCTCAGAAGATCATCTAGTCCAATCCCCCAGCTACAGCAGGATCACCTAGACCAAGCCGCACAGGAACATGTCCAGGTGAGTTTTAAACATGTCCAGAGAAGGAGACTCCACAAGCCCCTGGGGCAGCCCCTTCCAGTGCTCTGTTATCCTCAACATGAAGAAGTTCCCTCTCAAATGTATGTTCCAGCTCACACCCACTACCCCTTGGAAATTCAGAGGTTGTCTCAACTCAGAAATGCTACCAGAAATCTCTGCCTCCAGCAACTTTAGAGAAACACATATCAAGTCCAGTTTCTGCCTGAAGGAGAATCAGTTAAAAAAACATTAAACAAAACAAACAACCCAAAAATACAACCAGCTGAGGTTTTCAGTTGCTAAGATGTTAAAAGCTTAAATGAGCTATTAGAAAAATAATCTGGATATTTAAAAAAATAATTATTCCTAAACTATAGTTCAATGATTGTGATGACAAGGCCAGCGTTTGGCTCAGAATCAATCCTGAACCAAGTGCTCTGGACAGGTGCAAAGAAAATACCATTCCTTTGGTAGCTTAGTCAGAGGAGAGGAGAAAATGAAGGGCAGGTCTCAACTGGACATAGACACAGGGAAGCTTACGGAGAATCTCTATGCTCCAGCACACAGCAAGAACTCGTCAACCCTCCCATTTGGGGGAAAGCTCCAGCCTCTTCTCCTGTTGACCCAGGCCAGAAGCTGGCCAGACCGTCTTCTCCATTAAACTTCCTTTGGGGCAGGTAATGCAACAGCAACAACCACAAGTGAGAAAAAACTTAGTTTTACATTTTTTCATTTGTTTTTCCCCCCACTTTGCACTGAGATGATTTTGGTTTTTAAATTTAAAATTGTCACTATCTCCCCCCGCAAGGAGGTCAGCCATACATTGGTTACATCTTTAGAAGTCTGTGGGGTGTTTTAGCACTTCTGAAAGCAAGCTGCTAACCCAACAAGAACCAGTTCCCCTGAAACACTGACAAGGTTGAAGATGCCACTGAGTCTCTGTGTCTCTGCCACAGATACAGCCTCAAGCTTCAGCATTAACGATGGTGATGGCTGGACTCAATCTGAAAGCTCTTTTCCAACCTAAACAATTCTATGATTCTATGAACCTGGCCCAGCATTTGCTCCCCAGGACATCTCAGCACAGGCCTTTCAGCAGCCTTGAAAGAATTGTCCTTGATCTTGGGGCTCTTCACAGCACCTCACATCCTCCCTTCTTTAGCCTGCCTGCAGACTTCAGAAGCCAAATGCTAAATGAGCCAGGTTTGCATAACTCTGAAAAGCAACTACCAAAGGGCAGCCTTCTGCCAAGCCCCTGCCCTCCCCAGTGAAGCACATTAAACAGTGCAAAAAAAAAATCTGTGAGGCTCCACTCACTTTGGAGAGCCGGCAGCCAACTCGGCCAGGTCTCTATGCGCAGCACTGTTCTGCAGCCATAAACCAATCCTACACATCTGCAATTATAAGCTTAAAGTCAGAATAACTTTAGGTAGTCACAGCTTTAGTGATAGAAGGCACGGAATTCCTACATGAGTGTCTCAAAGGCCTCCATGGAGCACAGATCCAAGCCACATGCACACAGACAGACATGCAGACAGTTTGAATTTTAACCTTCTGTGCTTCGATATAGCTGCAGGACTAAAACATTAGTCAGGCATAAACAAGCCGGAGACCACTACATACGCTTGAGCGTGTTTTGCCAAGAACTCGGGGCTGAAATAAGAAACAGCCTTCAAACAGCACAAAACTTCTCAACCAAATAAACACCACATTGCAAATATTTAATACTTTCAAGAAAACGCTACTTCTGTAAAATTCTACATTTAATCCGGCAACGAAGCATTTCAGACACCAACACAAATGCCTAGCTAAAGACAACACCCAGTCCAGTCCCTTGTCATTATTGTTTTAAACGGCATAGGTTTGGTTTTTCCCAGAATAAGTCTGATGAGGTGAGATTGAGAGAGGTGGGGCTCTTTAGTTGGAGGAAGAGAAGGCTGAGGGGAGACCTCATCGCTCTCTACGACTACGTGAAAGGACACTGTAGAGATGTTGATGCTAGTCTCCTCTCAAAGGTAATCAGTGACAAATCCAGAGGGAAGGGTTTCAAGCTTCAACAGGGGAGATTTAGATTGGGACATCAGGAAGAAATTCTTCCCAGAGAGAGTGGTCAGGCGGTGGAATGGGCTGCCTAGGGTGCTGGCTGAGTTTAAAAGACATTTAGATGTGGTGTTGGGGGATCTGGTTTAGGGTTGAAATCAGAGTAGGGATGATGGTTGGACTTGATGATCCCAAGGGTCTTTCGCAACCTGAATGATTCTGTGAAAACACATGCAACACTCAAATCATAACTGAGCCAATGTTCATATCCCTTGCTTTTCAAAACAAGAAAACTGGAAACACTACATTCAAATCCTTTCGCTTAACCCAAGACTAGAAAACTGTCAGCCCTGAAAATTAGTTTCCTAGAGCCTTAATGCATCTGAAAATGCCTTACTTGCTAAACATGACAAGCAAATCCAAACTAAAGGGAAACCCTTTTCCTCAACACGCACGCTAGTATTTTTCTTTCCCGAAGGCTGGATCCTTTCCAGAGAACCCGAGTTTACTTCAGCGGAGTGATAATGCATTTCTTCCCAAGGACATGCAGACTGCCCAAGAAAATGGTTCAGCTAAGAAATGGCTTCACTCAGCTCTGCTAGAAACACCTGAGGATCACACTGAAGTGATTTTTCTTTTTTAAATAATTGAAAATTACAGCTCAACTACTCCAACAGCTGATACATAGATAGATATTAAACAGGAATGAGACATTTTCTTTCTGGAGTCACTCCAAAACAAAATGTGAGCACACTGTAAATTCACACTTTTAACTCCAAGCCACGCTACCCAGCGAGTGTAAATACATTCTTGGAAAGTTTAAGGGATTTACTGAAGTGTTAGCAGATTTTCTTTTTAAATTAACCAGCGGTTACATCTCAGTGTAAAGTGCAGTGAGAATAAGAAAGGTCAAAATACAAACACAACCTACAACAGCAAAACCCAAAGGTGTACAGCTTGAAGTACCATTTCCAAACTGAAGAAAGTTCCTAAAATCAAAGCACAGCCTAACATTTCTTTTTCCAACAGATGAAAGCATCCAGACAACGTATGAGACCAAGACACCATAACAGAAAGTGTGTGATCATCAGGGGCACAACTCTGCTAAGTGGGGCTATGAGGTGCTTCAGGAGACACCTGTACTGATGGAAAGCTCTCAGCAGAAAGTAATGTTGTAACGTAGAACATAAGCATTTTTCTTCCGTGTCCTGTCCTGGACTCCCCAATATAAGAAGGGCACGGAAGTGTTGGACTGAGTCTAGAGGAGGCCACAAGGATGGTCAATGGGCTGATGGACCTCTCCTATCAGGACAGGCTGAGAGAACTGGGGCTGTTCCATCTGGAAAACAGGAAGCTCGGGGGGGGACGGACCTTACAGCAGTCTTCCAGTACTTGAAGGGGGCTACGAAAAAGCTAGAGGGGGACTTGTTATGAGGAACGCTAGTGATATGACAAGGTAGAAAGGTTTCCACCTAAAACAGAAGAGATTTCAATAGATTTCACAAATAAATTCCTCACTGTGAGGATGATGAGGCACTGGAACTGGCTGACCAAGGAGGTTGTGGATACACCTTCCCTCAAAGTTATATGGGGCTCTGGGCAGCCTGGTCTAGCTAGAGGTGTCCCTGCCTAGCTTTGGGTGATTGTAATTAAATGACCTCTGAAGTCCTTTCCAACCTAAGCCGTTCTAAGATTGTCTTCATAAGACCTGCAGTGTTCTACCTACCCAGGGCATGCCGCTCCAGCAAGGAAACTATCACTGGTCCTTAGTAAAGGGCATACAAAGACTTTCATACAACCCCGTAAACTCGCTTAATCATAACTTCATTAAGGAAGACTTAACCAAATGAAACTGTAAGCACATGACAAAGATCATGTCACCACTTATGTCTGCTTTATATATGGATAATTCCAAGAAGTCAAGATAGCACAGGTAATGTGATCACTACACATAGAAAGGTTGGTGTCAGCCTGCCTCAGCCATTAGCTGGCCCACCACAGTCTGCAAAGACCAGTGTCTGACAACAAAGACGATCAAAGAATCACACAGTGTTTTCAGTTAAAAGAGACTTTTTAGATTAAGTCCAACTATTAACTAGTTGGCCCACACTTACCTCTTACAGATAGGATCACTCCTATGGAGAAGCTATAGCTGACTACCTCCTTCACCATTAACAATGCAGCTGTTTAGTGGAGTCATCCATAGCTGTGCTCTGAAACCCATCCCTGAAGTGGCTCCACCAAGAAAGTTCAGCCTAACCCTGCCCCCAAAGAGCTGCCAGGGTCTAGAAAAAATGCAGGTGACTTTAAACCCCATAGATGGGTGCATGTTCACCTTCCCAGGAACACAAACAGGTCTAACTTTATGAACCAAACAGCCTGATTTCAGCATGACACATCATCATCTATGGGCACCACCAGAAAGTATTTCCAACATGACAGACCAACCTAAAAGTAAAATAGAAGACAAGGACAAAACCCACAAGCACTTGACTCGATTAAAAAAATCCATGAGAGCAGAGGCTGCAAACTAAAACAAAAGCCACTTTACACTGCTACACAGCCTTTCACCAGAAGATCTCGGGGCACTGAACTGACATGAAAAAAATCCCCGTTAAGTGTTAAATCACTGGTGCATGGGTAAATTTGTTAACCCATTTGCTAAGGTCACACAGCAGCAGAAACAGCAGATAATCCTGACACCAGCCTTCTGTCCTAATTGTTACACAGACAGAAAATCTTCAGTGATGTAAACTAAAAATAAAGTAAACACAGCTATCGGTTATGTTACAGGTATAGTAGGTCAACCCAGAAAAGCTAAACTGTGGCTGCATGGAGCAGAGGTGTGTCTCTCGGGATCTATCACAGATCTAGAGAAGCCTAAGACAACGTAGAGAGAATTTATACCCACAAAATAATTCCATAGTTCTGTGTGAAGTGCAACAATGCTCAAAAACAGGTCTGAAGGCCTTCAACAGTGGCCCATATGATATATCCCAGTACCGTGTAGAGCCCACACCAGGACACCAAAAGCTCATCATTCATTCTGTAATGAAATTAAAGCATTATTTTAGATTGCCTGTAAGCCACCAAAGCTAGGGAAGTCTCTGAATACCAGAGGGCACACAGACACATAGCTGACATTGCACACAGGCAGTCAAGGGACCTACTACAAATTATACCAGCTTGACAATCTCTACCAGTTTCAGAGCACAAGAAATCACCCTGGTGATACCTGCTGTGGAGCCCTGACAAACCAAGACCATTTTGGTGACTGCTCCTGTAGTGGTATAAAACACACTGCAAGCACCAGTTTCCAAAGTGGAAAAAGCAAGAAACAAATAAAACCCCTCATTCTACCAGTTAAAAATACTGAAGCAGCCAAGGAGCTATGCTAGCATTAAGATGTACTAACACATCTATAAAACATAATAAACATAATAAAGTCACTAAGCAGGAAAGACTAAATCTTTCTGCACTTCCTTAGGCAAAACTTAGTGGTTTCAATGGGATTCTTCACCAGATACGGCTGGATGACCACATCCACAGGCTCCTTGTGTCAAGTCTCTCCTGCAGCCAGTCTCTACTGCATCCATCTTAGTTACAGCACACATGTTCTGATTACAGGGATTTATGGACAGCAAGAGTAACCTAGAGGTGATCCACAAAACTCTGCCTTGGTAGAAACGAGGTTCTCTATTACCATTTGAAATGTCTACACTCTTGTGGTAAAGGACTTACATTTGAAAGACTTTTGCTTGGAAATCTTTTATTGACTTTCTCAAAAACACATTTCATTCTCCTGTCCCAAGCACATCTATTCCAGAGCCAAAATATAGCCCTGCTAGCCACAGGTTTCAGGAGGCAATGCGTTTATGATGCTATAACCTCTTCCATTTATTTCTTTAGGTTGTGGACAGCCAGGCACTAAATAAAAATGGTTCTTAAATATTGAGGCACTGAGTTATTTTATACATTACACAGTTGGGATATGTGAACTCCTTACAGACGCTCTTTCAACTCTGAAGCGGCGGTTCCGCATGTACAGGACAAAGCACCCCGTGCGCATGGAGCAGCGCGAGCCCTCAAAGCGCTGTTTGTTCATGCAGAACAATGGGGCATGTGACTTGTCAACACGACCCACAATAAATACAATAAGATAAGGCTGCCACTGACTTCACCGTGACTGACTTTAGGTTTGCTAATTTTAAGTCACAACGTCAGTCAAAATTTATCGCATGAAATCTCTTCTTTTCGGAAGCCCGAAGTCAAGCTCGCGGGTTTTCACTCAAACTTCCTCGTCCTAAACAGTGACACCAACTGCCCCCAAAGCCTCCCTCTGACTTCATCAAGAGCTGGATCAATGTCCTATGCCTAAAGCCAAGATTATTTTTGTCAAACAAAGGCACTGCCAAAGTGTGTCCTCTCTATTTCCTGCCCTGTGTGCCTCTCCCAGCTACTCGTGGTCACAGGCAGCCCCTCACTCTCCTCTGCTCGGGGCCCAATCACTGCCTGCAAAAGGAAAATTTCCTCACCAGTCCCACAGGTTTTGCTCCATCATGGGCCAGGGCTGCATCTCCCAAACCTGTCTAAACCTTCTGGTTCAAGAGGACTACATAAGGTCAGGTTGTGCACATTAACTAAAGTCAGGAGAAATGGGAAGAAAGCAGAAAAAACCCAGGGAACAGAACCAAAAAGGCACTGGTTTGGTTTAAAGAACTGACAAAGGAACAGCCAGACAGAAGGTAAAAAACAAAGTCCAAAATGACAAAAGGAAGAAATCTCGGGGGGGGAAAAAAAGCTGGAGGGGAGGCTCTTCTCAATGTCATCTAGTGATAGGACACGGGGCAGTGGGTGTAAGCCAAAACACAGGAGTTTCCATATAAACAGGAGAAGAAACTTCTTCCCAGTGAGGGTGACAAGAGCACTGGAACAGGCTGCCAAGGGGGGTGTGGAGTCTCCTTCTCTGAAGACATTTAAAACCAGCCTGGATGTGTTCCTGTGCTACTTGGTCTAGTGATCCTACTCTGGCAGGTGGATCAGACTGGATTATCTTTTGAGGTCCCTTCCAATCCCTAATGTTGTGTGATCAGAAAAAAATCAAACGAAGTCTGAGGCGGGGAAAATAATAAACTGAAGTAAATGGTGAGGACTGAGACAAACCAACCCTGGCGCATCACACAGACTGACCACATTCACACCACACAAGGCAGCAGAGCCAAGCCAAGGAGACAGCACGACCACGCTGACCACTGGAAAGGGTTAAATTTAGAAAGGAAAAAACCTGCACAATCTTGCAGCACCATTTGTCTGTTAATTATGCAAGGAGGGGGTTATTTTAGTCCCACAGAGCAGCAACGGACCCAACAGCACCAGACTAACAACTACACATAGGCAGCAACAGGCACATGGAAGCACATCACAGCTCTGAACCTCCACCATTTACAGGGACCTAGATGCAAATGGGATGTGGCTAATCTCCGGATTTGTGTTTTTCAAAACAGCCCATTTCTTTTTCACCTTGAAAATAACTCCCATTCCACGAGCGGGCAGTTACAAAGCCACGGCTGGGAAACCAGGAGGCACATTAAGCACACAAATAAGATTTCACATATTCTAACACCATCAGCACGGCTTTCTGGAGCTCTTCAACAACACAAGGCTCACCGCTGGCACCACAGAGACTCTCAGCCTACATAATGGACGTCCACTTAGCCGGAGTGTGACACTGCGCTTCGCATGCCCTCCAAGTCTCTCCTGTGAAGTCATCCACAGCGTCAGAGAGCGAGTCAAAACACATCACAAGTGTTTTCCCTGGCTGCCTCTGAAAGTTTCCATCCCTTGAACCCTCATATATTTCTTTGTGTTTCTGTCACTGCACATAATATCTTTAAATGCCTGGTTTTGCACCCCAGCACATAAGCAACCAGTATTTTCTCTACACGAGACCCCAGCAGTGTCCCAAGCACAAGGACAAGAGAAGCCTCCTTCTCTGGAGACATTTAAAACTCTCCTGGGTATGTTCCTGTGTGACTTGATCTAGATGGTTCTACTCTGGCCGGGGGACTGGACTGGATGATCTTTCGAGATCCCTTCTAATCCCTAATATTCTGCAAAAACTAAGGGGATATTCAATGTGGTGCTTCCACAACTGAAAACAGAACCACGCGGAGAGTAGAGGGTTGATTTTTAAAGACACAAGCAATGCCTTTCTGTTTTAGAAGAAAAGTAATACAGCTGGGAGGGGCTGTTCAAGGAGGATTTTTGTTTTTAATGGAACAGACACTTAGAACTTACTTTCTACCACATTAAATGTGTACTAGAGCAACTCCAAGAAAGAATCTAACAAAGGGCCTTGACAAAGGAGAAACAATCCATGGCAAAACAACCTTGCACGTGCAGGCAGTAATGAAACCAACTATCGTGGACTGGACTTTGCCAAGGGTGAGATAAACACATTGATATTTCTAACGTAATCAAAGGCCATTCGGAACCTACCCTGGAAGAGAGGCTCAGAAACAAAGCATATTTCTTTCGACTCAAACAAGTGTGACAAATATTTACTATAATGGTGAAACCTATTTTTAAAAAAAATGTGGGTTTCTATTAAGCAACTACATTTAGATATCCGTTCTTGCTATCAGATCAAGCTCAAAACTGCTTGGTAGGCTGATCTCACTGCACTTCTGTTTAGGTTCTACCACAATCCAACGGAGCGAAGTTGCATGTTTCTGACTTTCCTCATCTCACACAGCGCTAGCGAAGTTACAGTCTAAACAAGACACACCAGACTCTGAAATTTAGTTGTATATTTGAAATAAAGTGGAGAAAAAAATTTTGTACCCCATCTGGGGATTGAGACTAGATAGGGACATCATGGGGGACTGGACCAGATAATCTTTTGAGGTCCCTTCCAATCCCTAATGTTCTGTGATCTGCATCAGCAAAGCTTTCGTGTTAGTCTGCAGCCCTCAGGTCTGTTGTATTAGCCATGGGAAACAGCTAATCCACTGCCCCCAAGATAATGCTTCCAGCACCATGTATTTGATGTCGACATTACTAGATGGTTGACAACGCTGTTTCTCATTTTCCTCCATGCACACACTTGACCCTTGCTTTAAAAGCACATTTTAAAGCATTCATAGAATCACAGAACATTAGGGATTGGAAGGGACATCGAAAGATCATCCAGTCCAAACCCCCTGCCACAGCAGGAACACTTATACTAAGTTGCACAGGAACACATCCAGGTGGGTTGTAAACATCTATAGAGAAGGTGACTCCACACCCACCCTGAGCAGCCCCTTCCAGTGCTCTGGCACCCTCACCGTGAAGAAGTTCCTTCTCTTATTGATGTGTAACCTCCTGTGTTCCAGCTTACACCCATGGCCCCTTGTCATATCATTAAATCCACAAGAAGTAACCCCAAAGTAAATAGGTTGAGGTTCACTAATATCATGGCAGAACCCCCTTATTTTCACAAGGCACTTCCTAATTAAAATTTATCACTAAGAGCCAGTACTTAGGAAGGTCTGTTTGTGTTAACATCCAAGCAAAAAAATTGCTGCACTGGAGAGGAATGTTGACATCCATACAAAAATGAGCTGTGATTCATTGTTTAACAGTTGTCTTCCCTTTACAGAAGGCCGCAGACTGAAGGACATATTGCCAAGCTGAAAGCACCAATACTTCCTTTCACCTAATACAGGACAAATAAATACACTTCAACAGCTTCTAAATCTCACACGTCCTACTTTTTTGACCCAGATCTCTCGTTATTTCCCCCATAGGTCTGTGCAATGACAAAAATATATATTTCCACACACACTCACAAATTTAGACTTAACCTTAAAGAGGAAAGGTTCACGTCAGTTCTAAGAGCTAAACAGACCTGGAAGTGGGGTGGGGGAAGGGTCAGCCCGCAGACTTATCTCTGGTAAGATGAATTGGCATTTTACGGTACAATTTTCAGTCAGACTTCACACTCTTCCAACTGCTGAAACTAATGGTGGAAAAAAAAAACCCTCTCATTTGTTCTCACAGGGCTGGAAGTTAGACCAATAGTGATGATAAATGAAAAATAATTAAATCTTTTTATTACTATTTTTACAAGGCAAAAATGTCTTTTTGGAGGCCACGCTGACACTGCAGCATTAATCTGCCTGTCCAAAGAAACACAAAAAGAGAGCTAAAACTTATTATTGCTTTCCTCGGCCATCCTGGACAACCTCTCCTGGGAAATCAAGCTGCTGCTTCTTTAGCTGGTACTTTTAGGGAGCCATCGGGAGACTGAAATTTGCCTTGTGGGTGCTCACAGTCAGGTAAGTTCCCAGCTTATAGTTTGCCTGCGACAGGTCACCCGTGCAAAGTGCCTGAACTTTTAACGCTGTCCATGTCAAATGCACGCAACTTTTGGGATCAGTTATATTTAGGGCTCTAAACCTTGACAACTTCAGTGGTTTTGGCACCAGGCACAGTGTTTAGGCTTCGCATTTCCATGAATAGTAAATATCTGACCCTTAGCTCACAACCTAGGAGAAACGCTCCATGAATAGGCCATACAGAGACCTTTTCTCTATGCTCTCTAGTCGCTGCCGGCCAGCACGTAGCTGCATACAGAACAGGAAAAAGTTTCCAGTTGCTTTCACAGTCCTAATTCATAAAAATCCACCATCAGCTTGACATCACCAGGGTTCAGTGCGAGCTCTGTGTGCAGCTGGGGAAGTGACTGAATCATTCCCCTAACCCACCAACGGGTTAAAAGCAGCATTAGCTGCAGAGACAGCTGCTCGCCTGCCTTGCCAGGCTGGCAGAATTATTGCCCTGCTGAGGGGGAAGGGAAGGCTCTTCTCCTCACGCCACAGCAGGAAAATTTCTAGTAATGCAGCTCCAGCCATCCAAAATAACACCCTGTACATCTGCATATGGTTCATAGTTGTTGAGTGTCTCTGTACCAAAGAGAGACGGAACCTAACCCCAGACCATACAAGAAGATACTCCGCTGGTTTTGCTCTGGACGGTCCTGATGTTTTGCTGCTAGACATTACTTATAAACAAGATTGCTCCTTTGCAACACAGAGGCCTTAAGAATTCCACCAGCAAACACAAGTCAGAAGCTCACAACACGGCCTTTCACCAGCACTGTTCCCAGAGAGAGGAGCTGCACCCGCGCAGGGGTTTGCAAAGGCCAGCAAATCTGCACGCGAGACTTGAGTTTGGAAATGCTAAGCACACTAGGAGCCTGCCAACTTCACATGCAACTGTGGGGAGCTCAGCAGCTTTGAAAATATGACTATTAATCTTGCTTTACAGATGCCAGCTCACACTCTTAAGAAGTCACGTTAGCACCAAGCACAACTTCACCACAAATCCAGCGGGCGGCTATCCACTGCCACCACCCTGTGCTGCCCAGCTCTCTTCGGAGCTCCGCAGGGCACACACACGGCACCACAGGCACTCGACCAGCCCAAGCATGGCCAGGCTGTTTGCTTTACTCATCCTAAAAGAAGGGCCCAGTACCAGTATGATGTTCGGGTACTGAAGCTAGCTCGTTCAGAAGGACCTCAGTATCTGCACGTGCACTTAGAGGCAAAGATCAAGAGGGGGACTCTTAAAGGCACTGCTGTGTACATTGGCTGAGACTGTTCTGTAAAACTCCTCCTCATCCCTTTGGAGGCTCTTTCAGAGCAGATTTTCACAAAGCTACACCCATTTCAGATTTTTCACAACTCTGCACCAATTCACTGAGCCTATTTATTGTGCCAATCAGCCTGTGTAAGAGTGAGTGAGCAGGGATGGGATACAATACCCCTAAGTTCACTCCTTGGCTTCAGCAAGCCAGCTAGATCCCGCACACCCAAAAGCGTGCCAACATTATCCCCTGCCACCTGGAATGACCATTTAATTCTTATCAAGGAAAAATTTGTTAAATATTACTGATGAGCCTTAAAAAAAAAAAAAAGAGTCTAAAGAATGTCACAGAAAACCATGTGGTAAAGAACTCGAAATGACTGTTTCAGAGGACAAGCTGAGTTAAGGGTTCTGTAGATCCTTCAGAACCAAAGGAAAACTCAGCTTGAGCTCAAACACTGCCACGAAGTCTCCGCAGCACTTTGTATAAACAATTTCAGCCTTGTTTTCTTGTTAAGGAGGAAGAAAAGGGCCTTCTCATCTTCGATTAGATACCACAAGGCAAAACCCTAACGAGTTGTTCACAGCTTTCACACAAACTGGCACAGACCAGACTTCCGCACTTTTTCACTCAACCGATCAACTCATGCAAAGTGACAGCTACGCTGCCTCATCTTCGCTACTTCTTACTTCACATCAGTCAATTCAATTTTGCAAAATTAAAACAAAAGTCAAGATATTCCCCTACACTCAATCTAAAAAGACATGTCTTATTTGTTATGTCATTGTCCTACTTTATCTCAGAGGAAAACAACTACAAGATGAATAAAGCGGTCTCCATCTACTCTGCTTGGGATCACTGGATGAACCTTGTCCTAGTAAAGTCACTCTGTTCATTAAGCTGCTTTACAGAAATTGAGACCGTCCAGCCCCACAGAAAGCTGCACGTGTTTGGGATGGGGCACCTAAATCAGTAGCGGCAACACCGGAACCGTTTCTTCATCACCAGTGAGTTTGAAGGGTCTACACTAACACTGATGTGAAGCTCAAACACTTGAAAGATCTGTCAACCATCATTCCTACTGGGAAACTGATGCTCCTTCACCAAACACAACCCCTTACATTTACATTTATATTTACAAATGAGCATGCAATGAGAATATTCTGGCTGTAGTCACTTTTTGTAGGAGCCAAGCACACAATTAGCGTGCGCATACACTTTCACTTCTCTCCCAACCTGCAGCTATTTGCATGAGCTCATGTTCAGGACTTTATTTAAAGTCATTACTACACCCTGTTTCTTTGTGTGTGCGTACACACATGCAAACACACACACTACACAGAACAGCATCTTAAACAACATTAACTAGATTAAAAACTAATTGTACCTCTACATTTCAGGGTGACAGTACTGCTGTATTGACACCATACAGTCACACAGTACTCCCTGCCACTGCCCTCCTCTGCAAGGCAGAGACCAGACTACTTCACAACCTCCCTTTTCCCCTGTCAGAAGGGGACAAACTGGCAGCAGGTTTGCACCTGGCTCCTCTCCACTCAGCAGCGGTGTCCTCTCCAGCAAGGTGTCAGAATTCACACAAGCACCACCACCCTGAGCGAGCAGCTATGGTTCTGACTGGAAGTGAAGAGACAAGTAACGCCAGCAAACTCTGCAGGGGGGTGGCTATCTCTCGGGACTCCAGAGGAGCAGAGGAACTCTGGCAGGGGGACTGGACTAGATGATCTTTCAGGGTCCTTTCCAATCCCTAATGTTCTGTGATTCTGTGAACAGGATTAGTGGAGGCATCACCGCTGCCACTGCCTCAACCTTCCCCAGAAAGCTCAGGAGCGCCGTGATAGCAGAAGAGTATCAGTCACAAAAGACTTGCATCCCAATGCCCACCACTAACACAAAACACATTACCTCCTGCGAGCAACTTGAGACATCCGCAGAGCTTATTCAACTGAACCAGAGCGCTGCTGTACACAAAGTTGTGTGTTTCTTTACAGGACTTCCTGGCTTCTGTGCAATTACATCCTTGTAGGATGCAGGCCTTTACTGCCACTATAAAATTGATAACAGCAAACACATTCTGAAATCCACAACAAATTACATTCCAGAAACCAAATCAAGTTAAGTAAAATAACGCGGTTTGCTTTACCTTACTCAGATCTGTCCTTCCTAACTAAAAAACATGACCTGAAAAAACCCCACATTATAAGCAATTTTGAACCATTTCCCCCTAATCCATCCAGGACCTCGTTATGCTTAGGGCCTGTAGCACTTTATAGCATCAAAACTCTTTCATGATAGGAAAACAACTATGAACTACTGCTGTTGGGTACTTAGCGCTTATACCCTGCCTCACAACTTCAAAGCGTCACACAAACATCAATAATTACCATATATAGAGTAAAACTGAAGAAAGTATTTGTATTAAAAGAAAAAAACTCAAAGGGAAGAAAAATAACTACCTGTTTGAAGATGAAGAAAGCTTAAGCAACAGAATCTCCTGTAATTATTGCGTTCTTTATGCAATACGGCTACGCAGGCTTAAACAAACAAAAATCCTAAGAACTCTGGCACGTTCTTTAAAAAAAAAAAAAGAAATTACAAAGCCAAACACCAACTCCTTTCAGAGATTAAAATTATATTTCCTTCCCCTTTCTCTCCTCTTGGGTGAGAACCAACTCCTATCCAGGTGTTCTCAGTAACAGTTTGGGAGGCAGGCCACCAACTTCCCCAGACACTGGACCACATGAACCCTGTTCTCATGGTGACAAAACCCACCTTCCCCTAAGAAAGCTGAAAGGAGTGAGAGTGCACGAGTTTCCGCTCACCTTAGGTAAATAGTGTAACACGTCACATTCCAGTAGAGCTTAACTAGAATAAAGAAGCACTGAAAGTTCCCTAGGATCACTCACGGGCCACCACCTTACCCTCAGCACCACCAACATAACAGCCTTGCCCTGTTGTTTAAAGCTTAAGAGATAAAATCCTTTCGCATGCCCATCCACAAACACGTTCCACTTGCTCAAACTCAAGGACACACGAACGAGCTGGCAGGATCATTCCTCACTTGTATTCTAGGAAGACTTAACGCACATGTGCTCAAAGGAAGGCCTCAAATCCAGCAAGAGCCCTAAGCCTAGCACAAGCCTCACACACACACCAGACTTCAGGCTCCTCAAGGCAAGACCAAGGCCTTCAACAGCACAAAAACTCAAGAACAACCCAACCTCAAACCCCAAACATCAGTTTGCAAAATGGTGCCTTCACTCGCAACAGGGCACAGACCAGAGCACCAGCGAACACCCAAAGGGTGCTCGACACCACCAACACCAAAGAACCTTGCCTGTGCACTCAACACACTCGTTTATTTTCATCCCACAGGCCAGGGGAGTCGAGACAAACCCACAAATACACATTTATTTTCTTTTATGCAACAAAGCCCTGGCTCTCCCGATCACGCCTCTCGCGCTTCACTAACAACCGAGCAACACGCTTTGTGATCCTCCCCCACATAAATCAGTTTAGGAATTTGATTTACACCGGCAGGAAAGCGAGGAAGCCGAGCACACTGGAGAGTAGTAAAAACTTCACCAGCAAACTTCGCTTTCCCACCCAGCGACCTACAAACCAAACTTTTCCTCCAGCCTCGCGCGTCAGCCGCAGCAACAAGGCTCTGCCACGGAGCACCCCGCAAACTTTGTGCATGCGTGGGGGACCGAGCTCCAGACGAGCTGGGGGGGAGACTTTTATTCTCTGCAGCTGCCTTAAAAGGAAATTCAGTGATGAAAGATTAAATTCACCTGGAACAACACCACAGGTTTAACCCTTTCGGGGAGGGGGCCTAATAACAGGGCACGTGTCCTGCCACTGCCAAGACCTGTAGATCCCCGTCCAAGAACACAGCCACCCGCTGCACCGGCCCCGTCTAGAAGCCGCCAGGCACGACGTGTGCCAGGGGCTGGGGTGCAGGGGTGAGCCCAAGGAGAAGGAGCCCCATAGAAAGTAAAAAAAAGCCCTTGTTTTTCAGCCCAGAAGGGCCCCGCTCCCTGCCCCCACCCCTCCGCGGGGCTTCCACGTTCCGCCCGGAACTTTCGCAGGGAAACTGATCAATAACTTGGATGCTTCGTCCTGGGGGGGGGGAGGGCAAACACTGGGCAGGGCCCCTGTTCCCCACAAAGGAAGACCCAGGAGATGGGGATGGTGTGAGCGCACCCCTAGCCCAGCGTCCCCCCACCAAACCCTTCTTCCCCTCCCCCCCCACTAAGTAAATATGCGGGGAGGGGGAGGGGAGGGCGCCTCTCCGCACAAATCGGGCTAAAAATAGGCCCCTCGCCATGGCTCCCGTGTGCCAGTGGCTGCCGGGGCCGGTGGGGTGCGTGTGTGTGTGTCCCCCCACAATTACAAGCCTTTAAAAAAGCCGAAGCCGGGCTGAGGCGGG